>VYZV01018212.1:0-120968 GCA_013401275.1 Pandion haliaetus | reverse complement strand
CGCTCCCTCTTCACTGACCTCGGTATCGGCAGAGGCGTTCCTCTCACGTTCCCCAACCCCCACACTGCCGGTTCCCCTTCTTAAATATGTTCTCCCAGAGGCGCTACCACCGTCACTGACGGTCTGGGCCAGAGGTGGGTCCGACTCTTTGGAGCCGGGGGAGCTTCTAGCAGCTTCTTAGAGAGCCACCTCTGCAGCCCCCTCCCCCACTGCCAAAGAAAACTGTGCCACACAAACCCATAACAGGCTCCCAGACATTTGGTGTTTGGAAAAGCAGAATTGTGGGAAGCTATTCCAGGAGGCGAAACACAGGTGAAGAGAAATAACCAGATGGAGTGTCCTGGAGCCAGGATCCAGCACCCTGCAAGGCAGTGCGGGGCCCCAGCTCTTCCCCCACCCCCGCGAGCTTCCTGCAGGCACTGTGGGCCTTCGCCACCTGGGAGCAGCCCCCATACTTTCTGCCACAGCACGTGGAAATAGACCCCGACACCAAGGAGGGCACCAGCTAGGCTCTAGGTTGGCTTGAAGTTTTTTGGCGGCCATAAGCAGCCCAGGAATACCCCACCATCCTCCACCTCCTTGTCCTTTCATGCCTGAAAAATAAATAACTGCATATCCTTCTGCAGTTCTCAAGAGCTGCCTGCATTAAAACTAAAATAAAACATTTCCAGGCTCAGCCAGAAACAACTATTGATGTCAAAGAGGAGCAGACATCTGATGGAAATACTGACACACTTAAGCACTTGGAGCTGCAAACCACACAGAAAGTGAATTATCGCTGAGATGAGCCAAGCAGCTACGGAGATGAAGTATCTTATCCTTATAAGTGAATGCATACAAAAGCATTGTAGCATTGCTGGGCCAGCTGCTCCTCATTGTGGAAGGTGCTTCCCGGCTAGCTGCTGCCTTTTTGCTCCTCTGAACAGTTTAAAAATTGTCTTTTTTGCTGTAGCATGTTTGCTATGAGCAGTAGTGATGATGCTGCAAGTGCTGATCTCCATCAGAAGCATCTCTTGGTGATTCTTGACTCATTACTGCTTTGGCTAAACTAATAAATGGTTGAATTTTAGTCATATCTTGGGAGGCCACAACCTAGATTGCCTCCTCCTCTCTAAGAATTCATCAAAGCTGCAAATGCATTAATCCTTGCTCTGCTGGCAAGTGACTGAGTGGGCATTTGTAACCCCTACACAAGTTAACTCCTCAGTAATTTATACCTGTGTCTACTGTGGATTTTGAAAAGATGCTGTTAATGTCAGTTAGATCCCAAATGGGAATTTCTTCTGGGAGTGGGGGGGGACCTTTGCAACCTGACTTGCAATAGAAACTCTTTAAGAAAAGTTTTAAAGGATGTGCGGGGATAGCTGTTTGCCAGCAGAGAGGATGATTTTCTTGGGACCCAGGACTGAGATCCAGGAGATGTGTGTTCAGCCCCAGTAAATCCGAAAACCTGCCTCCCTGCAGCGCTGCTTTGTAGTGGGAAATTTCCTGACTGCCTCAGTCAAAGGTGTGTGACCAGATGGAAGAAGCAAACGTGTTGGGAGAGCTCAGCACCTGCTCCCCTCTATTGTTTCCTTATGATTTAGCAATGGGAGATGCAGGATGAAGAAGGTGGCCAAACCCTCACCCAGGTCTCCAGGAGGGCTCAGCCCATCTGTGTTAAACCCTCCCAAGCACAGGCTGCACACACAGCTCCTGCCACTTCGTTCACTCCACGTGGTTGGAGATGCAGACTTCTGCAAGTCAGTCTGATGGCTGGATGCGTGGTCTCAGAGGGGGCAACTTCATGCCACCTTCATGTCTTGTTTGGAAATGCCAGGCACTTGCAGCTGGAAGGTAGGAAGGAGGTGCTGGGCTTTGGACACTCAGTAGGAGACATGAGCTCTGGTTCCTCGCTTCAGACTCCAGCTGTTCTCAGCATGGAAAATAAGACTGTCTCCTCTTTCGGATTTATCATCGTATTTGAAAGGTATACAAAGAATAATAAGAGTAAAATTTTATTCTCCAAGGTCACAGTTGGGCAAAGTGCTTAAGCACTGAAGTGCACATTTACGTACTTTGTGGACATCGCCAATTTGGGTCCTGATTATTTTTTAAGCCATGAGCATATGAACTGAAATTTGAAAATCTGTTTAAAGAAGTGAGATGAAAACCATTAGTAACATGTTCCTTTTAATTCACCACTCCATCTTTCCAGATAGTACTCCCAGTGAACTTTGCATTTAACAGGCATCACAGTATCTGCTGGAGACCGGCTGGGGAGATTGAGGGCAGAGATGCCAAAATAAAGTTGTCAGAAACAAGAGATGATGCTTCTTTCTACAGAAGAATCTTCAGACCCCAATTGTTCTGCTCTGAGTCTAAAGTGAACTTCCTCTTTCATTTCAGCATTCCCTCCTAATTATGTTTTAGAAAAATAGTTTGTTGCTTTGTCATTAACCCAGGTTCATAACGGCTTTCAAAAAAGAGTGATTTCCTTTTAAATGGCTAAACAGTACAGTTTGGCTCGTGCTTAGTCTGGGCTTGTTCCTGTTTGGTAGGTTTATGATACAAAAGCCAAAATATGCAAGTCTTGATCATTTGGCAAACAGCTTGGGTAAAACCGTATATTTTGTATGGAGGGATTGTGCAGCTGCATGGAGTTTGTTTTCCAGTAGATTAAATTAGCAAGAGCTTCCATCAGAGTCAACAAACAAAGATCAGTACCCAGTCCTGCAAGTGTAAAGCTGTATACACGGCTTTTTAATTGGAAGCCAGAGTTGATACCATTGAAAAAATCCTTACAGTCTAAAAGAAGGAAGAAAAAAAACCTGAAAGGAACAGTTAAACCAGAATATTTCTCAACCGTATTTTCCCCACGTATGTATCCCTGTTGGGAAGAGACCGTGGGTGAACACTCGGTGTCACAACAGGTGCTGGTCTGATAGGAAGGAGATGCTGGAGCTCTGTCTTCTTTTTCTTCTTACTAAAAGTATTTACTTTCAGGGAAAATCTTTTCATTAAAAAAAAAAAACCCACCACCACCCTAAACCTTTGACTGTATGAATACCACAAAATTCTGGCCAAAACCTAAAGTATTTGAGTTGGAATTGCTGCTAGGGTATCAGAGGAAAGGTTCTTTGTAACCCCAATGAGTGTGGGCTTTGCCTCCTTGCAAGAGGATACCTCCCATGAAACACCACATTTTCAGGCCCCCAGGATTCTTTATTTCCACCCTGCAAGGCTATTGACTGAAACATTTTTATATTTTTAATTTTTGTATTTCCACAAGAATAAAAACTTAAGAGAAAAGCAATACATTTTTCTCTTATAACCTGCTCCAACTCTTTAACTTAATGGCAAAAGAGCAGCTTGAAGCCAATGCCACATCCTCAGGTATTCAGAGCTGCTGTAATTGCATTGGTTTCACAGTCGAATTGTAATCTATGAATATGCTTAAGCTGAAAAATTGGGATCTCTGTCCATATCTGATTACTATCAGAGATCAGCTCAAGCCACCTGGGTTTGGATCATAGGATTAGGTGCAGACTAATCTGTTTTTAATTAGTTTTTACTTGCTTATTATGTAATCATAGCACCAAAGTGTCTTCATCGTGGAGTAGGACCCCCCGTGATACATACTGTACAAACCCAAGAAGACTCTTATGCCTGGTGGGGAGTGTACAGCCTCAGAGCCAGTGTAAGCCAGAAGATAAGGCAATGTCAAGGGAAAACATTGGTTAGCATAGACAAGGTGGGGAGAATGGCAGTCTTGCTGTTGATCTAGCTGGGTTGAGGGCAGCTGTAGAGGGCTAATTCTTCTTTATTAAACTGGTGTAAAAGACGGATAAACCATTCAATGTCAAGAGTGAGTTTATATGTTACTAAAGTGAGCCTGAAGACCATCAGACCCAGGAACCACACTTTAAACATGCCCCACGTTCCTCCATGGGGAGACTTCTGAGCTTGAACCTTTCCTTGTGTCATTATCCTATGGTAAAACAAAATTTTCCAGCCTGGGGCAGGGTTCACTGTCATCACTCATGGAACAAACTGCCACAGCTGGTAGGTAGACTTAAGAAATCAGGATTTCAGCTTTCATGCCCAGTCTTTGGTTCTGCACTTCTTTGTTGCATGGACAGTAACTAGCAGGGAACTAGTGCTGGGTTCATTTATTTTAGCTATTCTAGCCTGTGTCTTCCCACATGTTTCCTTCAGCCCACAGAGGTTGCCTTTGGGCCACCCAGAGCCACTTGAGAACTTGAGTTTATCCCCATTTCTGTTCCTTGTATCCCCTCCTTGCTGGGTCTTGCAGGGGTTGTGGACAGACTCACGGGAATAAAGAAATTGAGATCCAGAGATTGAACTGTGAACTTTTCAGCATGCACTTACTTCTGCCAGATCACCATCCCCCCCGCCCCGACATTGGGTGTTGGCAATGACCCTACATAGAGGTCTCTGCTGTTTGTTAGGGTGCCTCTGGTGGGGTGGCTGTGTTTTGGTCATTACAGGGTTGAAGCCATCCTTGTAGATCATCCAGAGACCTGACTGTAGTGTGCACAGCTGTCTTTCTGCATTACTACCTGCCTGGGGCAGGCAAGGCTTACCTCTGGCAAGGCGGAGCTCTAGGCACACAGAAGCATCAGTAGGGCAAATACATTTCTTTTTTAAATGCTCTTCCCATTCTCTGACACATGCTCTGGTTTACTCATTTCCATTTCTTTCTCCCTTTGCAGAATACTTGAGGAGCGAGACCGCCTTTCTAGAAGAGTTGGTGTTTGGAAGTGGAGATACCATTGAACTTTCCTGTAACACCCAAGGCTCTTCTGTGTCTGTTTTCTGGTTTAAAGATGGTATCGGGATTGCACCTACCAACAGAACTCATATTGGACAAAAATTGTTGAAGATAATCAACGTGTCATATGATGATTCAGGGCTGTACAGTTGCAGGCCAAGGCACTCCAATGAGGTCCTGGGAAACTTCACAGTCAGAGTTACAGGTATGTGCAGAAACAGCTGTCTCTGTGTTTTTTGGGTTTTTTTTTTAAGTTTTTGCCTCTTCACATGTTCAGCACAGCTGGTGCTTTGCGGTGTTCGTCCATACTTGGTAGGTCTCTACCTCCCTCGTAACTCCTGGCAGTGGTTAGACTGACAAAACAAACCAATCAAAGAATGCTTGCGTGTCCACACCAAATATTAAAGCTTGATATTAATACTGAGGGAGACTTAGAAATGGTGCTAGTCATATTAAACCCCAAATCTCCCTTAACATTCAAATAGATGCAGTGCTACATGTGCCTTTGAAGTCTTTTGTGAATGAGCGAACTGTGGCTCAGTTCACTTTTTCCACTTAATGTGGCAAATCAGTGGCAAAATTGCATGTAAAAGCTGGAGGTTCCTGAAAACTTTCCCTATTGTAGCTGATAAATCTCTTCCCTCCATCCCAGTTAGCACAAATTACTAGTTTGTTTCAGAAGTAGCTTATCTGTAAACTGTATGTCTCAAATACGTGCTTCATCAAAGGTACTTACTGGGATTCATATATTGCAAACAAGTGATGTATTAGCAAAGTACATGCTGTCATTTGCTTGGCCATATTTTCCGTGATTAGGACAGAACAGCTGTCCAAGCTGTCCAAGCCTGGATCACTAAACAGACAGTGCCAGAAAAATCTATTGTTCCCAGGTAGCTAACCGCTAACACTATCATCTCCATGATTTCAGGCTGCTGCATTGGTAGGTGGATGGATACTCATCACTGTGAGCAGATAGAAAGCCCCCTGATCACACAGATTAAAAGCCTGAATTTTCGTAAGAATTAACCCCTTTTGGATCTAAGGTTTTGAAAACTTTCTTTTGCCCTTGTGCTGTTGAGCTTTTTTAAGCGTCCCTGAACAGTAGGTCCTTACCTCCCAAAACTTGAGTTCCCTCAAAAAGTAAGGGGCTCTGTCTGAAAACCAAACACAGAGATGTTTGTGACTGTAAATCACATCCACTCGATAAAGGGCTTTCTTGTGCCAGAAATAGGATTTTGTGTAAGTGAGAGAATCAAACCATGGTAAGAATAAAAGCTCGTTTCAGCAAGCCTTCACCAACATCTGCTTTTCATTGAACGTTACTGGAGATTGCTGTGAATGCTTCAAGGTCATATCAATTAAATGGTTAAAGAAGTATTTGGCCCTTGAAAGGCTTTCTTTAACTAGGTACGATTATTGGAACTATCCAAGGAACTGCAGGTTGTTAGAAACGTTACTCTCTCTCTTTTTTTTAAGTGACATTAAAATGCTTTTGAGTTCAAGGGGCAGCAGGGAAGCAGAAGAGGGCAGCTGGTTACACGCTCAAATGAAACAGCTGCCAGCCCCAAAAGTTCGTAAAGTGAGAAATTGTTTTTAATAGTGGAAGGGCTGATAATCCTCTGCTTTTAAAAAGTTTAAGCCCCTGTGTTTTTCCTCTTCACTAATAATAGCTAATAACAGCTTAAGAACAAGCAAGTAACCTGAACCTGCTTTCTGACAGCATTATGAGTCTTTGATTCTATTAGCCCACTGTCATTACCACCAAAGTGATGGTAATGTGGGAGTCTCTGTTTTAGCTGTCAGCAGCACTTGTTTTAAACTTTGAAGCCCTGCTTTATGTGGCAATAGTGGTGCCTCTCATATGCTCAGATATTTCTTCATAATTAGTATTGATCTCTCAGCGTGGCACTGCATAGATGAGATTGTTATCGGTGGTTTATGTTGCCACTTCTTAAAGGTAACACCAGTGATTAGCTTGGGTATCTGGTCAGGTGTTCATGTGGATATCTAATGTGCAGGGCTGGAATTGTTCTCTGCATTAAACTGGTTTAAATCTGTCCTAACAAACTGGAATTGCTCTGATCTGTATTCTTAAGTGAGCAAAACTAGGCTAGGTATACTCAGAATAGCTAATATACATGTAAGTCCCATTTTGAGAGATGCTTCCAGATTCTAGGAGCATATCAGGATTTTCCTATGTGGGGCCATGAGTTTTGAGTCTGCGAGAAATTGGCTTTTCTGCAGCAACTGTCAGTGTGCACAGTGAGATGCTTGATGCTGTAGGTAGAGCAAGGAGATGCTGGCACTTGCATTTCAGGGTTGAAAACCAGGTTGATTAATAGCAGGGTTTGATCTCTTTAAAATACCTTCCTTGACAGACATGGGCTTGAGTCTTTTGCTAGTTTACAAAAAGAAACATACTGTTCTCTTAAAACCTGAGCACTTGAAGAGGATCACAAAAAGAGGCTGCATGCCCAAACTCATCTCCAGCCCTGTTGGCAGAATCACTATTTCTGTAACCATTTCACACCCAGAACAGCCTTTGGATTTAGTGGCCAAGCAGCACCCCTTTGGTGGGTACAGACTGCAGTCTGGTACCAGTGAAAAGAGCTTTCAACATACCCAAGACTAAGCTCCTCAAAACAGGTGACTAAAAAAATTAAGCCCCTTTCCATTCATAATTAAAGCCCTTTTGAGGATAGCATCTACCAGTTCTTGCTGATGCCAATACTCATCGACTTCTGAAAAGGATTACTATTTTAGTAAATGATTAAAAAATAGCTTACAATTTTTTAGTCACCTTTTGATAAAGGTGATGGTTTAGTAACCTGAATAGCATAGTAGCTCTGAACATGGGATATTTGGTCTTAAAACCTAAGCTGCATCTCTAATCTGAAACACAAGCAAGGTGAAAGACTCTTCCCTCAATCTTGTGGAAATATTTTTGAATTGGGTTAAAAATTGATTCTGCTCCTCTGGTCATGATTGGTTCACTGGAAACCAGAACTAAACTATAATCACGTGTTAATATATGGGTAACAAAATCTGAGAGTGCAAGGCTGAGAACGTGCTGGTTTCTCTGTCGATGCCGCTGGGGATTTGGCTCAGTGTCTGCCTTCGCCAGGACTTGAATAAACCTGCTGGTTCAGCCAAAACACCTAAACATCCACTTCACTTTCAGCAAGCCCCATGGCATTTCCCTAGTTCTGCTGCCAGCAGGATCTCAGTTGTGGATTTGCAGTTAGATATGTGCTTGAAGTCTTCCTTGAGACTTTGCCAAAGAAAAGGTGCAAAGCTCGATGCGCCACTGCAGTCTAAAGCAGGGAGATGATTCCTGTGTTACTTGCTCATAGGTGGTGAATATACCTGGAAAGTCCTTCCAGATTCTGCAGAGAAGTAGTATTTGTTGTTACCTTTCCCCTACCTTTTTGTTTCTTTCTTTTTTCCCTTTTTTTTGGTCAATTTTTACTTCCATTGAGCTGGTCAGAGAACAGTAGAAAACTCGAGTGCATCTTGAAATGAAGGAGGTTCTGCCTGGCTTGGTCTAAAGTAGTGCTTTACATTTCTGGCCACGTGTTGAACACTCATAAAGTTTCCTATTTTATAGTGTTTAAGGCCAAGTTCTTTTACTGCTGTCTCAGAATATAAAGGCTGCTGCATTGTTAGCATTTTGCCTTTATTTAAAAAAGGAATTCCTGGAGATTATGTGAAGTCAGTGATGCTAAATCTTTCAGACACTGAATTATACTAAATCGTGTAAACTAAATCAAACACTAAGCTGCTATTTTATAATGGGATTTACATTTACAGTAGTCGTTTGGTGGGGGGAAGAGGGACTGAGAGTTCATTGTGTACAGCTTAGAGAAAGTGAGATGTTAGACCACAATAAGAGAAACAGTTCAGGATGTTTTGGAGAGATACAGATGGAGAATTCCCACCTGTTAACCTGTATTCAGTTACAGCCTCAAGGTGCCTCTGTAGGAGGACTCTAACCAAAGGGAACTGGTTCACAGAGCAGCCATCAAAATGCCGATTGAGAGAGAGGTTTGATTGCAAGGGGAAGTTCTAAAAGCTTTGGTCTGAGTGGTTGAGAAGGAATTAACAAGGGGAGATGTGGCAGGGGTGTATTGAGTTAAAAGAAAAATGCAGGGAAGGTGAATTAGAAATGCTGACCTGTCATTTTGAGACTTGGTGAAATAAAAAGTCTTCAGAGTGAATGCTAGAGGGAAAAAAACGTGGAGGAGAGCTTGTTCTGCAAAAAGAAACTTCCCCTTTTGGAAGTGCTTTTGTATTTCTGAGGAGGAGAGCACTTCACACAGAGAGAAGTATTTTGCATTGAATCCCAGCCTCTGGTGGCAGAGCACTGGCAAACTCATGACACCTGTCTCCCAGTTCAGAAAGCTCCTGGCCAGCTGTCCCTGGCCCAGCAGCATGGGAGGGATAGGCTGGTGGAGCTGCAGGGAAGGGTGACCCATCACTTGGATGTCCTCCCTCCGCTGGAGCCTACTGTGGCAGCAACAGCCTCTCCTTCAACATGGTATCCCCACGTGCTATCCTCTTTCTGCTTCACTTCTTTCTCCTTCTCCTCCTAGATTCCCCTTCGTCAGGTGATGATGAAGATGATGATGATGAGTCAGAAGATACAGGTAATTTATTTTTCTGGGACACAGAGGCCTTTTCTTTCAAAGAGATGTGGCTCCCAAGCAGAGCAGCTCATCCGGATGTTCTCCTGGTTGGACAGCAGCTCTTCCTCCATGTTGAAATTGGTGACCTTAGGATGGTATTGTGATGAAGTTTATCTAAAAATTTAGAAATAGCTGCCAGAGTGGTATTGCTACTATAATAACCTACAGCAGGAGTAGCGTAAATTTTTTTTTGGAGACTTGATTCTGCGGATCTGATTTGATGAGCTAGAGTTATAAATTCTCCTTGCATGTAAATCCAGACAAACCCACTTAACATATTTCTTTTTTACTACACTGATGTTACACCAGTTTTACACCGTTGCAAACCTTGGCCTGCTTTATTTTCAGCTGTTTTGATCCTGGTTCTTACCAGCATCTTGGCTGGAGTCAGAGCACAAAATTTACACTAGCCAAGGGCCAAATTTACTCATGCTGTAAGTGGGAGCAACCCCTTTGACTTTACTGGCTTTTTCTTTCATTCACATGGGGAAGGGAGCCTCGGGATGGAGCCTTTCAGTGCTTTTACTCTGAATCTCTTTCAATCCCAGTGCTTGTTTCTTTAAGTGCAATCACATTAATCAGGATCATTACATGCTTCAGAGGCGTTAGTGTTGTGTTTTATTATGCTCTTTATATTTTTGCAAAGCGAGCTGCCTGTGTGTATGTGTTTTTAATAAATAAATGTCTTGCATTTGAACTCCCGATCAGCTATGTACATTGGCTGAAGTTCAACATGACTGGAAAATTTCTCCTGTCTGTAGTGTTGGACACGCAGGACTCTTTAAAGCAGGTCTCCCACTGTAATATATTTGTGCCGCTGTGTTGTGCAGTACGTGGACAGTAATGGTGAGTTACGGTGCCAGGCGACCCATCGGCAGCAGTTAGTGGTTTTCTGATAGCTTCTAATTAAGGGCCAGATCCTGCGAGGTAGCAAGCACCTTTGCAGAGGTGCTCAGGGCTCCTGAAGCCTGATAAAGGCATAGGGAGCATCAGGTTTGGTCAGGATTTGTTCCTGCTGCAGAGCAGCTTCTGATGAGCACAATTAATAGTTCTGTGGTTTTTTTTAATGTGGTTTGTAGTAAACTCCATCTCTTAGCAACAGGTATCACAAAACATCAGCTGGTTTATGGTAGGAAGACATGTTTTTCTTCACTGAAAAGGAAAACACACGTTTTACCGCATGTATTTATAGCCTGTATTCTGGGTCTTCTTGACTTCAAGGCTGTCTCTTTTTTTAGACCAGGAGGTAATGACTGGCTTTGCTTAAAGGTCTCGTAATAAAATGTTGGATTCTCTTCTGCTTTAAGAACGGTTGATTAGCTTAACGTGCCAGTGCGGTGAAACTTCATGGCATGTCATGATGGGGATGTGCTTCATGTTGCTTTGTTTGACGTCAGACCCTCTGCTTAACCTTCACAGACCTTCTCTTGAGTCTGGGAGCCATGTTGTTAACCCTGGCAACACTGTCGCTGGGACATCCCACTGGGGACAGGGGCTGCAGGACCACCCCGGGCAGGGGGACATGTGGATGTAGCTAGTGCCATGTCCTATGGACAGCCCAAAGACCTGTGTCCTCCATCACTTGTGGCAAAAAGGTACCCTACTAATGAGGTGTATGAGCCCCTGCTTGGCCATCAGACATAGCCATGGTCAGTAGTTAGAGGAGTGAAGGCAATAAACACACTTTCATGCAAAAGAAAAATATAACTGATAGTTACTCATATTTAGGGGGAGGTAATCCATCCAGGTCTGGCTCACTGTGTGGTCCCATATTGCACGTCACTGAATAAGAACCTTGTCTCTTGTCCCCTTGCGATGATAAGGAAATTTTCTGGCTTAATTGTGGTGTTCAAGAGAGTTTCTTATTCTCATATTTATAGAGAAGAGCTTGGAGAGCTGATTCAAATAGCATCATGAGTTTGAAGCCAATCTTATTAATTTGGGGGTGTTGACCCAAAATTGCTGAATGATGGGAGCTGGAAATACCAAAGCAAGAGAACGAGAGGAAATATGTCCTAAAATAAACGAATATTTGGTGCAAAAACTCTTGGAGAGCACAGAGACAGGCCCTCCACCTGGATTGCTCTCCTCTGTTCACCCTTCTTTAAGCATCCTGTCTGAAGGGCAGTACAGAAACAGGGCATGCCTTAGGGATGGGCAGTAGAAAAGAAGAAAGAGGAACTTCAGCAGCTTCAAATCATTGGCCCGTTTGTGCAGCCTTGTGACAAACTGTGATCCGCCTTTGCAAAAAGAGGCTTTCCAATACCTCTGTTCTCTACAGCTGTTTTTCCTGGCCCTGAAACAAAAACAAAACTCCCTTTTCACACACTGCTCTTCTGCCCCAATGCTCCCTACCCCTCTGTATCTGTTTGTTTGGAGACCCTGCTGTGTAGCCCCAGCACCTTCAAAGAGCCCCTATAATCTCCAATTAAATCTGGCTGTGTACTCGGAGGCGTCAGCTGGGGAAATTACACAATTAGGGTTGATTCTGTCTGCCGCAGAATTTTGTGGCAGCTCCTAATTGCTAAATGAGCGCTCGGCTGTATTAATTATTCCAAGTATCGCACTTGGTTTTCTTTAATTGGTCATTCCAGTCCGATAGGTGGCCAGTGTCTTTGACAAAGCAGACCGTTGGGCCTAGTGTTTGATGATGGGAAAGGGCTGGTGATAATGTTTGTGGGTCCCTTTTTTTTTCACACCTGCACATGCAAAATCATTGCTCATAATTAATTTAGAGAGCGCGGGTCTAGAATTTTTTCCTGTCTTTCATCCTTCTTCTTTCTCCAGCCCGAAACTCTCTGGAGCTTTGCAAGCTTTGCTTGAAAAGAAGAGTTAGCAACATTTTCACCCCCTTAAAAAGCGGTAATGAAAGGAATCTGGGGGCACAGCAAACTGAAAGCAGTGAGGTTTTGTTCACTGCTCCTGTGAGTGAGAACAAAGGCACCGTTTTCAATGCGTAGACACTTTCTTCCAGTTCCAGTTTGACTTGAGAGCGATTCCCTGTTTGTTTTAATCTTGGCACATTAATCCAGCAATGCCCAGCCCTGGTGAGCCCCAAATCACATGGAAGAGCACCCAAATGGAGGGAAGGCACTCGAGGGAGAAGCCATGTCTAATTGCAGGAGGGAGGAGCGGATCCTACCTTTGCTCCATATGGAGAATATCCCCAGCTTGAAACTTTCCTGGGCCCCAGCTTGCTCCTCTCTGATATCTGATGGCAAAATCCCCTTGGCTTCAGTAGCAAAATTTGCAGCCTCTGAGATCAAACTCATCTTTTGAGTGAGAAAACGTGTCACTCTGCAGGACACACAGCCAGTGTGGAAAGGCGAACCCTCCCCCCCACCAAATCACAACGCAAGGAGGAGCCCAGTCCTGGGGGGGGGGCAAGCGGTCTAGTTAGACCCCTGTGCCCAGGTGAGTATCACCAATGCCACAAAATGGGATTTATTGTAGGCAGATATGTTAATCAAATAACAAACAGCAGGTTATTCGGCTGCCCTTCTTAGCAGTGGCAAAGGGGGACTTCTCCATCCGTGGCTGGCCTTTCCCTGAACTCTCCCCTGTAGCCCTGTTAACCTTCTGTAAAGTCCCCAAGAAATCAGGGTGCGTTGCCAAAAGGAAGCATTCAGCCAGAAAATAGCCTGTGCTTTGGAAACCAAGGACCAGATGTCTCCCAACATGGTTTTTGCAGCTCCCTCCTCTTCAGCCTTCCCAACACAACCCCAACTGTCCTCCAGATTCACCCCCCTGCTGCTGCCTGGGCTTTTGCCCAGCCTTTGCTTGGTTTCTGCCCTTCCCAATGCATGTGATAGCAGCATCTTCCTTTACCATCAAGGCCTGCTCTTCCTTTAGGGGTTGCATGCACTTTTCTAACATTTTTTGGAGTATTTCCATTTTTTGTGCAGTTCTACCATTTTTCTAAGCTCAGACATTGGAAGGTAGATGGCTACATGATGTCCCACTTTAGCCCATGTTATCGCATAGCATTTTAGGCCTGTCCTGGATGTGCCATATATTTACAGCAAAGTTTGTAGCTGGGATTTTGCAGGAGCGCGGGAACTGCAGGGATTCCTCCTTTTGCTTTTGTTTGTGCCAGCTGTACACCTGCTCCGGTGCCATCCCGGCAAGAAAAGGGCCTTAAGCAGTTTTGTTGTTTAAAAAATGAGGTGTGTGTGGCATGGTTGAGCACCAGATCCCTCTGATACGTGGAGCTGACTCTGATAGGCATCACAGTGCATTGTGCAAGGCAGTCTGAAGGCAGATGTGAGCCCTCAGTACTGGATTTCCCTCCCTGGTGCGGCATTACTGAGGTACCTACATCCAACCGTCCGGCTGCAGGGGTGTGAAAGCAGATGAGACATGACAACGATGCACCCAGTGGGCCATATCCAGCAAATGGAGTGCCTCCTGGATGTAGCTCCTGATGTCCAGTTCCTCATGGCCAGGTGGGCTTCTCAAGGAGCCATGGGGAGAGGGCACCATGTGGAGAGTGTTAGCAGGTACTAAAAATCAGTGGGTGTATGGATTGCCTTGGCTGAGCTATATGACCTTGCCTGCAAAATCATTGGAGCTGAAAGGCAGCAGGGAGCCTGCGTGGAGGACACTGGGGACTTAGACCAAGGTGGGGTCATCATTGACTTCCCTGGAGTTGCAATGGGATGGGTCTCGTGGAGCCGAACACATCAGGGCTAAGTACATCAGGGAGCACTGGAGAAAGGGAGCAGCTCAGGTGCATCTCAGAGGGATGCAACAAGAGGGGAAACTTTGTACACCCTTTTAAATATGGGGAAGGGGATGCAGAGGCTTCAGAGTAGCACTGAGGTGGGGCTGTGATGCTGGGTGGTGGTTCTGAGCATCATCACTGCCGCAGGAGAGGCCAGCAGCGATGCTTTCCTGACAGCTTTGGCAGCCATCATGTCCAGGGCAGTTCTTGAAGGACCAGCACCTTCAGTTTGTTTTGGCCAGAAGCGTATAGGTCCCTGTGACCAGTCAGTTTGGGTACTCTTTGCCTGTGGGTGCTTCCTACCCATCCTGAGGTGTCAGTTACGCTCCTTGGCCTCTTCTTGGCTATTTTGCAGCCCAAATGCTGTCTGCCCCCATCTCCTTTTGGCCTTGGTGTGGAGCACGGAGCTGGGGGGCTGGATGTGGCCCCGAGCGTGGCGGGGGGAACACCCCACATCAGCTCTGCAGTGTTTCCTTAAGCAGAAATGAAAGCTTGGGAAGCCTTTTTTAAAAACTTTCTTTCTTCCCAGTATAATGAGTTTGCTGGTGCTGCTGCCTTAATTTGGAGTTAATATGTAATGTTTGTAACACAGCCAAGAAACATCGCTGTACTTGAGGCAGATTATAAAAAGTATCTCATGCTAACACTGGTGTTTTAAAACTTATCCATGTTCAAAGGTAACATGAATCTTTAAAACTAAAATCACTTGTGCTTAAAGAACATAAACATGATAAACCAGTTTGGCACTGGCTTTTTTTGTTTTCTTTCCTTCCCTTAAGGAGGCTACACTACATTTGTGCTCACTGAGAAGCAAAATTTTCCGATGCACTCAGCTAGCACTTTTTCTCTGCTCCCTTGCTGGCCCATCAACATTTTTTTACAGTTCCAACATCTTTCTTCTGTTCATGCTTCTTGGCTACTACTGTCCCGAAGATACATCTGTATCTTTTTATGCGCTGAGGCCAGATTCTCATCCTGATCTGGGATAACTCTCCCTGTTGATTTAAAAGCAGCTACTCTAGATTTATACTGGCATTACCCAGACAAGAACCTGGTCGTGAACCTTTCATCACAAACCTAAAATGCAAACACCCTGTCTATGTCTATGAGAGTCACTTAGCTGGAAAGCATTTCTGTGTCATTTATCTTAACTGCGGCAGGTAGCAATTTAACTGTCACTCCACACATGCCAAAGCCTCTTCAAATGCATCTGCTTACCAGCTGATATCCTCCACAGCAGAAATGGGCCTGTTCAACTTGGTCTTTCCTTTCTCAGGTGTCCCCTTCTGGACCCGGCCAGATAAGATGGAGAAGAAGCTGCTGGCAGTTCCTGCCGCCAACACCGTTCGCTTCCGATGTCCGGCGGGTGGAAACCCAACTCCTTCCATCTACTGGCTGAAAAATGGCAAGGAGTTCAAGGGAGAGCATAGGATTGGGGGCATCAAGGTAAGGCCTTGGTTTGGATCTCGTTTTTATCAGTTTTCTACCGACTGTAGAAAATTGTATTTCACAGTGATTAACATTGGTACATGTAAGAGCACAGTCCCAATTGCATGGGAATGGCGGTGTTTCTTGCAGCCTTAGCAGTTGCTCAACACCAAAGTGTTAAAAAGGGCTGCTGTTCCTTGGGGTCGAGGGCTAATTCCCTCTGGGTTTGTCTACAGTGGTCTTTCAGAGAGTAGGTAAAAATGAGGCTGGGTTTATGGTTGCAGTGTGGACAGTGATGAGAAAGCAGGAGCAGAAACGTCTGTGCTAATTTCTGGAGATCAGCCCAGTGCGTCGAGATGTGTTAGTCCGAGCCGTAGCTACTCCCAGCTTTCAAGGAAAACCGACTCTGCATCCTTTGAAGGTGTAGCAAGGACCTCACCAAAGAGCTGGATCATCATGCTGGTGGTCATTAACATTCTTGTGGTGTAAATCACTGACCCTTGGTCAAGCATAGGATTCCCTTGTAGCCAGAGTAATAGCATCTGCTCCTTGGCTGCTTTCTTCTCCCTCCTTCCTTTCTACCATGAGGTGTTCTGGAAAATACTCTGCTTTGTGTTTGTAGATAGAGGTAAGAGACACAAAACCCCACAGCGCTCAAATGATTTAATTAGCTAGAAGTTTCTGTGCTACTGTATATGATGAATTATGGCAGGATTTTAACAGGAAAATCAGCTGCTCTGATTTTGTTGTTGTTATTACTTTGTCCCCTTAAGGTCACAGTCAGACTCCTTTTGTGGTTTTATTTGGGGAGAATAAAACTGGCAGCAGCTGATTATAACAAAATCAGCGTAGCAGGAAGGACTCCTGAGCAACAATTTTCGCCTGCACTCTGCCAGCCCTGACATATCCCTGGACTACTGCTAAGGAGGGAAGGTGATTTTTAGGAAGGCACCTTCATCAGTACTCTGAATAATAGCTCTGTGCTAATGCCTACCACATCTGTAGCATCTTGAAAGGGGGCTAGGCATGCAAAGTGTACTGGGCTCCAGAAACCAGAAAAGGATTAAAAAAAGTCTTCCCTTCCTGCAGTTTTGGGCTGTTTCTTGCCTGTTAGCTCAGACCTGTTCCTGAAAGAGCTTTTTGTGATTGCTTCAGTGAAGCCTTTAAAGCTCCCTCCTCAGTCCTGTCCCTGCTCCAGCCTGGACAAGGCTGAAGACATGCTCAGGTTTGGATCTTCTGAAAAGTTAAGGAGGGAAAAGAAGTGGGGAAGCAACTCCTGGGGGTAAACAGCCTTTCAGCAGATAACATTCACAAAGCACAAGCATCTTTTACTAATTGCAGGCTGTAAGGATCATCATGAAGTGTTTTCAGGCTTGCGTGCGCCATTCGAACAGCTTTTTACAAAACTATGTGACATCAGCTGCACTAAATTATGCTTGCAGAATAAAATCTGAAGCTGAAGGCAATTCCCCTACCCACTTCCCAGTGGTTTTAATCTATCCTTGAGTTTAAATTGACACATTTCATCCTCTGCAACACAGTAGTGAGTCTTCGGCATCACTGTGCTTTGTTTCTCTAGGGGCACCTTCAGCAACAAGCCGATGCTTAAAAGAGCTATTGAAGGCAATGTCAGGCCAATTACAGCAAGATTGGTTTAAGCTCTCTATCTGTCTAGGTGTAGTTCTTTGTCCCCTTCTTGATACAAAGACATCTTTCTCTCTCTGTAATTTTCCTTCCCTTATTTGCTTGCTTTTGCTCTTGAGCTGTGGTTAGATGTAAATAGGCTAATGTAAATCTCATCCAGTATAAATATACTGATAGATATCAGCTGAGATTTGAACCAGAAAAAGAGACTGAAAACCTGCTCAGTATCTCATGTTTTTAAGATTTAAATTCCCTGTTACAACTTAACTTCATAACAGGATTAAGCAGCTTGAAAAGAATGGGCAAGATCCAGATCTGACAGAGTTTGGTTGGCTTACTTCACCTCGAGATCTGGTCTTAACCCAGAAATCCTTGAGCTGGGAATGTTCTCATTTGTTTTCAGTGTGTGGAAGAGTTTAGATGTTGATAATGAAAGGTCTGTGGTCAGCAGATGAAAGCTGACCACTCTTCCACTTCTGCTGCTTGTAAATGGTATTTAGATCCCGTGTGACTGCCCGATGTAAAGCCTGCAAGAGAGAAGGGCAAGTGTTGAAAACAGGAAGTGCAGGCTAACCTAGTTTCGTTACAGTTCATCCTTAACTGGTAAAGAAAAGAAATTCATATGACTTATCATATGAAATTTCCCAAAGAGCATTAATGGTTAAATCCTTGTTGGAATCTCTAATATCGTAAGCCTATGTGTGTTAAATGACCCTAGAAGGGAAGATTGAGGGGAGGGGATATGGAGGATTATCCCTTCCCCAGACCATTGCACTGACTTGCATACCAGTCTGGCAAACATGTACTGAGTTTCCAAGCGTGTCTGCAAATGTTTGTTTCACAAAGAGCCAAGAATGACAACACCAAATAAACTAGAGGGATTTCCAGTATCTCACCCACTTGATTAATGCCTGCACTAAGTCACTTCACGTTTCTAGTGTTTTATTGAGTGCGGTGACTATCCTAACTTGGGAAGGTCCCTTTTTATTATATCGAGACACCAGTCTCAACCTAAAAAAAAAAAAAACTTGCTGCTTCTAAAAGAGTTGCCAAACAAGTTCTGCCCCATGAGTTTGTGCCCCCCAGGTTCTCCTCTCTGTTCAGAGTCCAAAGTCCGAAAACAAACGTGACGAAGAGAAGTTCTTTGAAAGTGTCATGAAAGTGTCTTTGAAAGTGCATCCTAAGTAAAACACCTAATTTGGACCTGATTTTATAATACAGGTCAGACTAGGGAGTTGTCCATGTATCTGGAGCCCCATTTCCTTGGAGTAGCTCCGAGGGCTTCCAGATGCAAACGCTTGGCAATGCTGAAAATTGGATTAAAAGAAGTCTTTAGACACAACTATGAGACAAGCCAGTATGGAATCGAGCCACTGAGCAGCCACAAATTTGCATTGAAACTTCCTTGACAGTCTGGTATGTTCAGCTGTGAACTCGGGGTCCAGGCTCTCTGTTCTCAGAGCTCCTCTTACTGCATATTTGCCGCACTGTTACAGAGATGCACCAAGTAGGATGTTGCTTTACAAAAGGTGTGATGTTGGTTCTGCCTTGAGCTCCATCTGTGCTGTTCTGGGTGGGCAGAGGGTGCAGTCAGACCTGACCAGACATCTGCAACGACTGTGATTTCTGTGCAGACTGTTTACCACAGCCTCGTATTACCTCTAACCTGAAATGAAAAGAATTTCGATGATCTCTGAAAAGTGGGGTGCTCAGCAGTGCTGTTCTCAGGGATGCAGAGATCTACAAAGCTTTGACTTTTGCTTGCTTATCTTGTAACTAAGCTGTCTAGTCCTATGACTTTAAACCTCTGCAAAATTCTGGCTTTAATTGCAATTTGGCCCTTTAAAGGAAAGCATGTGGATGCAATTTATGTGTAGCAAAAGAGGTTAAATGACTTCATATTTGAGTTCACCTGCTGCAGCGAGAAACCTCCAGGAGCAATTACGCCCTTGTTTTTTCCATCAGCCCTTGACATTCTGTAGTGCAGCGTTATTGTAATCTCCTGCTTCTGTGTCCTTGGAGTCATGTTCAAAATGTTTAATAAAGTTAAATGTTCTGCTCTGGGCGGCAGAAGGCATCAAATTAATATCCAGAGATTTGGAGAGCTTTCATACACTATGCATCCTGAAGTCATCTTTGTCACTATCGGTTGCTTTCTGTATTAATTCAAGATTTGCTTCCCACATCCGTTACTTCCTTTACGCTCGTTAGAAACAAACGTTCTAACTGGGATCAAAGGGCAACAGGTCAGGGTAGAGACATGGGTTGTGCTTTGCCTTCTGCTACTGAACAGCCAACATCTCTGGACATGAGCCACATCCAGAAAACCAACTAGTATAAAACTTGGTGCCCAAAGAGAGAGGCTGAGCAGGCATCCTAGGGACCAGACTTGTGGCTGGGCATGTTTTCTGCTGTTTTTTACAGGGAATTTAGGGGACTAACTCCGTTGTAGACACCTGTTTCTGTTCAGACGATGCCATGACCTGTTGCCTCCATAGCACACATCTTTCATGTAGTTACAGATGGGGTTAGAAGGATGATTTTTATTGTTAATAGTCATCTTAGGGGTTATATGTAGCAGTTGGTAAAGATCTGCAGATGAGAGTACAATATTTTGAGCTGACATAGTCTCTGGACCAAAGTAGTCTGGCAGAGGGGACCAGCAGATCAGAGTTAATCTTAGCTGATGCCTTCTGAAGTTGTTACTCTAATGAGAGGTGCCACATTCAGCTGTCAGCTGGTTTCATTATTGTTATTATTGTGGAAGCATCTAAAAGTCTCCCTTGCAATCTCAGTGTTTTACATTGTGTTGCACTGTTCCTGCATTGGTCTTAATTCCTTTTCACATTAAGCCTTTAATGACCCTTGAAATGGGTCCTTGTGATGTTCAGGCCTACTCTGGGGTCCATTATGCTGGCCAAGTGTGTAGAAGCTCACTGACTGTTCACTGATTTGAGTAGTCTGGTGATGATGGTACTTGACCAAGAGCTTGATGGTTTGATTTCTTCTCCTAGTTGCGACACCAGCAGTGGAGCTTGGTGATGGAGAGTGTTGTGCCGTCAGATCGAGGAAATTACACCTGTGTTGTGGAGAACAAATATGGCAACATTAGGCACACGTACCAGCTTGATGTATTAGGTGAGATTTCACTATTTTCCCTTAACAGCTGATCTGTGGTGATGTTGAACAGGCGTGTGATGGGATATGGGAAGCAGAAGCTTGATTTCTTTCCCAAAGTGCTGAATCATGTGTCTTTTAAAACCATCAACAAGCTTCCTTTTGGCCAACAATTCAGCCTCAGATCTGTGATCAATAAATTACTTAGCTGGTCTACAGAGGGGCCAGACAAGGAATAGCAGGGCTGAGATGCCTCCTCCATTCCCAAGTGGTTTTTCCCTGTTTGGCTTGAGAAGCCCTGGGTAGAGCGGCGGCCAGGACACCTTGGGGGTACAATCCCAGTCTGCACCCTTTCTGCTGAAAAGCCAGGAGATGAAGGGTTCAGAGGAGAATCCTTGCTGGAAGAAGGACAAGTAAATTAGGATATCCCTCTCTTCTGTTTTTCAGAAAGGTCGCCCCACCGACCAATCCTGCAAGCAGGGCTCCCTGCCAACCAGACTGTGGTGGTAGGGAGCAATGTGGAGTTTCACTGCAAGGTCTACAGCGATGCCCAGCCTCACATCCAGTGGCTGAAACATGTGGAAGTCAACGGCAGCAAATACGGGCCTGATGGGACGCCCTATGTCACGGTGCTGAAGGTTGGTACGCGCTCCTTCTTCTCACCCTCGGGGCAGTCCTTCCTCTGCCTTGGTCTCAGTGTTACAGAGATGGCAGCTATATTGTGGGCATGCTCCTCAAAGAAACCCACTGCCATACTCATGGCAAGAGAGATCAGCACTGAGTAAAGGTGCTTGCCATCAGTGGAAGCCATAAACTTCATTTACATGTTTATAAATAAGCCCTAGACTAGCAGAGCAATGTTCAATGCCACAGTTTCTGGAAGGGTAGTCATTATTTAAATCAGAATTTTGGGAGCTTGAGGTCTCATTTGCTGTAATTGTTTTGTGTGTAAGAAAAAAGTCATGAGAATAAGCCAAGGACAGTTGTTGGGATTGTTCTTCTTTTATGCCTGTGCAGTGGAATACTCTGCTTCTTGGAGGGGGTACAGCAAAAATGTCCTAAAGTCGATGTTCCGGACTCTTCTGTTTGCCAGAGATAACACAACTACTGTAGTGGTTGTAGTGGCACAGATAAGCAAAGTAGTTGTAAGAGCTGAGGCAACTGTGAGAAATGCAGCATAATAAAAGCAAAGCTGTCAGATTGCATTTGACTTAAATTGTAAAAACAACCTTTTTTTACAGCTTCAATACACATATTTTTGGGGCTTATTAAAATAAAAGGCTCCCAACTAAAACACATTCTTTCCTTTTCCAAGTAAACATACTGCAGCGTGCACATACTAAATAATGCTGAACAACCAGCACCTGAGAACGAAGGTAGTCTTGTTCTAGCCAGTAACATTTGTGAACGTTGCTATTATCCATGCTCAGGAAAGTGCTTTTTTTTATTGAGCAAAAACTCGCTAAGTAAAACTTGACTTTGCTAAAATGCTTTCTTGAAAGGGAACTTCCAGATTACAGCCAGAACAAAGCCAGCAGGTCTGGTTTCCCCTCGACCTATGTAAATATAAAAAGTAGAGAATAAGAGAGTGAAAAGCATATTGGACTTTTAAAATGTTTTTTTTTCTTCTTTTAATAATAAAGGCATCATGTGTTGATGTTTATTAAAATATATAGGGCCAAATGGAGTTTTTCTGGCTCTGCAGTTATTGCTGAAAGTAGATTTTGTCCCTGCAGTTTCAAGCTGAGGTTGTCCTGTGCATGGACATTCCCTGTGCACATCCTGCTGCACACACCCTACTTTCTCCTTGTATGAAGTTTTAAAAAATCCCACTTACCAGACAGCATCTACAAAACTGTAACTCAGCCAGATACATGATAATAAAAGCCAGAGACCCTGGAAATAATTACACAGATTGAAATAACAGATTGGTTGGAAGAAATGGTTGGAGACAGTTCTTCAGGATTGGCAACATGCGCTTCTTGCGAGTTGATAAAACTTTTTATTTTCTCGCTGTCTCTCCAAATGTGTTTGAATTATGCATATTTGAATTTCCCCCTGGTTTCACAGCCCAGTACCAAGCTCTGAATAGCTGGCTGTGTCACATGCCATCTAGTATAGTCTCCAAGCTCCGTGTGTGGTCCCCGTGGGATAAAGTGCTACCTTTTGGAAGTTTGCAGAGCCGCTGCGAACAGTGCCTTGTGTCACAAGCACAAGCTCCCATTTTGCTGTGGCAAAGAACATATAAATAGTCCGTATAAATAGTGTTTTAAAATTAAGTTGAAGCGGCACTGGGGTGGCTAGGTAATTAGAATTGCCAAATACCTTCTCTTCTGTGGATGGCAAAGGCTCCACATTCCTCGAAGGGGAGCACAGGCAGGCGTTTGAAAGCACAAGTTTTGTTTGGTTTTATTTTTTTGCTGAATAGGACCAGCACACGTCTATTTACTACTTCTGGTTAATCAGGAATGCTTTGAATTGTATTAATGCCGGCATCAGCACTGGGGCACAGAGCATTTCCATTTTGGGATGCATCTTTTGTGCACCAGTACGGGCCTCTGTGGAGCTGTGTCAGGCCCAGCTTTGCAGGGACATTTTTTTTTTTCAGTGTGTGTGTGCTTGTTTTTTAAAAATAAAGATCTGATAAAATGAACTTGCTGTCATCTTGGGGCCACTCTGTTGGCTTTATGGACTTATTCCACGCAGTGCTGTTGCTTTGACCCAGCATCCTGGCCGTGCTGCCGGAGCAGAGTGCTGTTAACAGCCCTTCCCTGCCCACAGCTGCTTTAGAAAAGGCTCTCTCCTGCCCAGTGCTGTGGTGCCTGCAGGGAGATAAGGCTTTTTTATCAGCCTGCCCTTCCCTCCTGCTTTCAGGAGATTTTGTGGAGCGTAGGAGCTGCTATGGGGCATTTTATATATGGGAAGTATCCCGGTCTCCATCGGGGCAAGGGGGACAGAGAGGTGCTCAGCACATGAAATCCCCCTCTNGGGGGGGGGGCGCAAATCCTACCCCAGTCCAGATGGATAAATTGAATGCCGTACTTTCAACCCATTTTTTAAATGGCCTGACAAAACCAAGCCATCACCTGCATCAGTTCCTCAAAGCCTGGGCTAATTTGTGATCAAAGGAAACCCCTTTTTCTTTGTAGAAGAGCACTAAATGCATTCCAGTTATGGAGGGGGGGGTTGGCAACACTGTGCCCAAGCTTTGTTAAAGGCTAAATTGTATGTTCTGCATTGAACATGCCCGGTTTAATTATAAACAAGGCAGCAACAGCAGGCAGGCATGTTTCCCCACTAGTCAGGACAGACAAATTTGCCAGCACGTAAGCCTTAGAGATGAGATCAGGTCAAAACTGGTGGTGTTCGTCATCAGACATGGGCACAAGGGCTCCTCTCTGATGCCACCTCTGGGTTCAGTTCCTAATAACCTGTCAGATCTGGCAGCCCTGTTGATTTTAATGGGCTGCAAGTCATATTGGCAGGATCAGGCCTTGAAATCGAAGGCACTGAGACTGGGCTGGAGACCATAAGACCAAAAATGAGAAGAGCAATTATTTTATTTTCATTTTCAGAACTGAAGCTGATATTTTTTCTAGGCTTTCCCTAGGCTACTTCTGAGGCCACCCAAAACAGTTGTGCATTTTCAACCAAAATAAAAGCAACTGTTTAGGGAAAAAGCTGATGTGCTGTTGTGGCAGCATGGAAGAAGAGATATAAAACCCTTGCTTAAGAGTCTGAAGTTTGTTTGATTTATATGCACCACTTTATTTAGTAAAGAAGAGGCTCCTATAAGCAGTGGAAAAAATTACAGCTAATTTCTGAACGGCAAAGTCAGCAGCAAGTTTCAGACCGCCACTGCTTATATTTTGTTTCCAAATTCTATTTTGGAATCTGATAATTGAAACAGTATTTGCTGAGCTGGGTTGCAAACACAAATATCTGCTTAAGCCCTTTCTCTGGTGCTCCTGTCTGCAGAGTTGTTGAGAAACCATAGGGCCTTTGACTGCTGTCAGATGGAGAAGTGGGAAATTGGTCTGTTTTAAAAAAGGAATCACATGTGTGCCACTAGTGAAGGGAAGGGAGTTCACTTGCATGTGGTTTGGGGGCCAAATGCAACTTCGCTTCTTCGCCCAGGTGCTGGCTTAGGTCTCTCACCACAGGGTGAGCTGGGGATGTTGCCACAGGCAAAAAGAAAATAGCCGTGAACAGTCAATCCTAGCTAATGTAGGTGCGATGGAGGTATTGCTTGGTTTACTGAAGTTCAGGTTTCTGTCTATTCCTGCAGTCTTGGATCAGTAAAAACGCTGAAGCCGATGCTAACCTAAATCTGTTCAATGTGACAGAACAAGATGAAGGAGAATATCTGTGTAGAGCCAACAATTTCGTAGGCATAGCCGAAAAACCATTTTGGCTCCACATTCGCAAACCAAAACCAGGTAAACCACAGACTCTGTCCCAAGGCCCTGGCAACTGCAAGAATGAGCTATAACATTTTTAAGAAGCTAGTGATTAAAATTACTATTCATTTTGTATTATACCCTGTCAACTGATGCTGAATGGCTTTATCTTATTTTCTTGCTTTTTTTTTTTTTTACAAGAATGTAATGCCTATACAGCAATTGCCATGGAAAAATTCCCACAATAAAATGACTGTCAAATTTTGCTATCAACTCTTCATGCTTTTATTTCTTTCCCTTCCTTACAATTGAGTGCTGATAACAGAATTGCATGTTAATGACCTGTGACGTTCAAAGCTATGAAAAACCAAGCTGTTGCAAGATTTTCACCTGTAAAACTGATATAATCAGTTCTGTACCTTGGAGAAGTAATGGAGAAATAAGTATCAACATTGGCCTATGGAAGCAAACGTTAGAGAGAGAGCAGCAATGTCATGTGCTCTGGGGTTTGACTCCAGCCTGGAGGGTTTGGCTGCTGTGTTGCTCAGTGCCTCTGCAGGAAAGTTCCTTACAGGTACCTTCTTGTTATTGGTCAGAGTTATACTACAGTATCAAGGGCTGTGTAATCAATATATGGCTTTGAGGTGCCCAGTCTGAAAAAATTCTAAAAAATCCTAAAATTTTATATTTTTCAATAAACTAATGAACCAAAATGTTTGTTCCTCTGATCAGCACTTGAGTCTTTCCCCACTACATCTCCCCTCCTTTGTCCTTTCTTTCTGTCTTTCCTCTCCCCTTTTACCATCTTTCTTTCCCCACCCCTGTACTCACCCTGCTAACCCAAAGTCAGTCATATTGTGGGGGCAATTTTTCATTTGGATGCTTTTGCTTGCATGCTTCTTTAGTGGGACAGAGTAAGAACCTGGTGAAGGGAACTTTTTTTGCTTTTGACTACAGGTTGCAGAGGGGAATGAATAAATAAATGTGGAAGATGGGCCATTGGAAAAAAAACCCAAACAACCCACCTTAATTGCTTTTGAAATTTGCCTGTGGTGTCCTCACACTTGCTGGGAATGTGGCTTATTCTCTGTTTTCCCTCTTTCTATATGTGTGTGTTTTTTTTCCCCGTAGACGGCAGGTGTTAACACAACGGATAAGGAGCTAGAGATTCTGTACTTGCGAAATGTTACTTTTGAGGATGCTGGGGAATATACTTGTCTCGCAGGGAATTCTATTGGGTTCTCACATCACTCTGCTTGGCTGACGGTGCTACCAGGTATTTCCTTCTGTGCTGGCCTCTCTTTCCCTCTCCAGGGTGCCTTGACGTTTTGCTTGAGAAATGCCAAGTTCCTGCAGACCACCCCTTGCTTGGAAGAGGGGGTGTTACCCAGGGAGGGCTCGCCTCTGGAATTCTTTGCAGACTCCTGTTGCATACTCACAGCTGACACTTTTTGCATTGCATCTCAAGATTTAAATTATTATTGCAGTAGTAATATAAAATGCCCAGTATCTTTTTTGATCTAAGTAACAGGGAGGTGTTCACAGCTTCTGTGTTAGGAGACTGTTAAATGCCAAAGTTAGGAGCTTTGTCTTCTTACACTGCCAGTGGGAGAAGGAGACCTCCCCATCAGATGATCCAGGGCACCTAAATGGGACATGGACTGTGGATCATCTTATGAAGAAACCTTTCTGTCTAACCTCATATCTTAACCTAAAATTAGTGATTGGCATAAGTGATTGGTGTGAGTACACCCTTCCCTGCCTGTAGCATTATTTCCACTTCACGGATGAACAGCCAAGATAGCAATCTCAAACAGAAGGTTGAAGAGAGTCATCTGTAGAGAGAGCCCAGGAGTTCTGGCTCCCAGGGGCATTGCATGCTGCCTGCTCCAGCTAGGATCGATGAAAGCTGCAGTGGGCTTGAAACCCGAGGCCAGAGTGACCTCAATTTTGTGGTCCTTTCATGTGCAAAGCTCTCATTGACAATGAAGCCAGCACAGAATATGCAACAGAGGAGCCTGCTCTCCAAAAGAAGGGGGGTGAGGCTGTGCTGTCCCTTCACCTGCAGAATCTGCCTGCGGCTATGGGGCAGGCTTGAGCATGGTCCACAAAAGCACCAGCAATATTCATGCTGAATCTCATGGGTGCTGTGCCTTGCAGAGAGTGCTGGAACAGACCTGGAGTACGTTCAGTAGGCCCTTACTGAAAGGGCACCCAAAATCCTGTACATGCCACTTTGGCTCACCCCGTCATAGACCACATTTGGGTCCACCTCACAAGACATCTATCTGGAGATGTGTTTAGGAAACAGAAACTTTGGCATTTCTAATCTTGACTTTATCTGTGCGGGTGATTTGGATGTAATCGCTTTTACTGGGGCTCAAGGTCTCTTCATGTCTGACCCTGCAGCTGGTGGGATCTGCTGGTCTTTTCTCTGTTTATTTGCCAGCTCTATAATAGCTGATCTGATCCTGTTTCTGCTTCTGCCATCCCTGGATGAGAAATCATTTCCTTTGGTTAGAAGTCTAATGTCTCTGTTATTTTGAGAATCTCCTGATACTGTCTCATCTGGCTGTTACAGTGTTTTTACAATATCTCTTGTCTCTTATTTAAGCAAAGAATAAGCAGAAGAAAACCCATCAAAAAACCTGAAGTGGAACTTTATATTGAAGTCAGATGCGGTGAAGGGCAGCCATTTGTGCAGCAGCAGGCCCCAATATGCTACCCACAGAGAGGGTGCAGGATACAGCCTGTCTGGGGAACCTCTCCTTGTAAAACGCTATCCATGCTACGGGAGGAGAGATGTGGAGCAGAGGGTGAGACAGTGTGAGCCAAGGCAGCAGAGCTGTGGCACCGACCATAGTGCCTGATCCTGGGAGATCTGGTAACCCTTTCTCACAGGAGGAGATTGCTGCTTGGCAGGATCACGCCCTGCACAGCTGGCACACAGGCTGGCGCAGCCCCAACGTCACCGACAGCCCTTTCCCCATGTCCCCCTGGACATAGCCACCGAAGACCTGACATGGAGCCTGCTGCAGCCAGGGGAAAGCTCCTGTTGCTTGCCAAAGACACTGCTTTTGGGCAGCAGTGATGTACACAAGCCGTTAGCAAGCTAACCGCACCGGCCTGACTTCGTTATAAAGTTTCCCACTGCTGACTGTTTCTCTAATGCCAGCACACCTTTGGGGGACAGGAAACCAGTCCCACAGTGGGTCCTTCTGGTCTATGTGCCTGTCCTGAAAGGACCAAGGGTTAAAACACAGCTGAGCTTTGCTGGTCCCAAAAATGTCTTGCTAGCAGGTAGCCATTGCTCGTGGGCTCATGACATCGCCCTCCTGGCTCACCTACCTCTCTGGGCCGGGCCTTCCAGCCTCTTCCCAGCAGAACTAAGTTTTTATGAAATAGTTGTGCAGATTGCTCTCGTGAGGCTTTTTCCCTGTGTGATGCCTTACCCCTGGGCGCCCTTTGAGCCCCTTGGTCCCTCAGGGCAGGCACTGGTCTGGTGCAAATCTTTGCTGGAGAAGCCAAATCAGCAAAGTGCAGCGAAGCCCAGTCCTGCAGCCTTTGCACATCCAAGGCATCCAGCTATGTGGTGTGGATGTGCGGGGAAAGCAAGATTTGGGTCAGAGGGACAGCACAGACACGTGAAGATGCCTTCAGCCTAGAGCAGTGGTTTTCAGCCTAGAGCAGTGGTTTTCAGCCTGTGGGCTGAAGGCTCTTAGAAACCCCAGGGTTGCATCAAAGGGCAGTAAAATTACCCCAAACTAGGCAAACCAAACTAATGTTTTAGCTACAGCCACAGGTGGAAAACCACTGGCCTGGGAGAGTTCCCTCACTGAAATGACTCAGCAAATTGGCATAGATTAGCAAGTCATCCCCACATTCTTCGTGCTGCATGTGTGTAGTTGCATGCAGGCAGCTGCCCGCCCCATCCTGACTGCCGTCTCTTGTCACCCCGCAGCGGAGGAGCTCATGGAGATGGACGATTCGGGCTCAGTGTATGCTGGCATTCTCAGTTACGGCACTGGCTTTGTTCTCTTCATCCTGGTGCTGGTCATTGTGATTATCTGCAGAATGAAAATGCCAAACAAAAAAGCCATGAACACCCCCACTGTGCAGAAAGTCTCCAAATTTCCACTTAAGAGACAGGTAACAGAAAGTAGATACAAGATTCCTATTCCCCGCTATGGTCATCCCTCTGTTCTTTTTCCCCCCTCCTTGAAATTTTCTCTCTAGGTGAGAAGCTCTACCAGAAAAACATTGCCCAAGAGGGACATGAGTTGGCTGCAGTCTAGGAGTTTAACCCCTTCTATTAATTTGTTTCTGTTCCAGTGGAGCAGTAGCTGGTGGCAGCTGACTCTGGTTCATGAGCAGCTCCCAAGCAGCCACATTTCTGTTGCCCTTGTCCAAGAGGGGCTGGCAGTGCAGCCGTGGATGCCACAAAAAGCACATTTTGCAGGGGAACAGTTTAGTCCAGGCTCCCTGGTGGAGCGGGGATTTGGGGAGCAAGAGCATGTTCAGTTATGCTCGGTCCCGCTTTTGCAGAGGTCGCTGGTGACTTGAACCAATTCTCCTGGAGGTGGGAGAGGGTCCTCTTTCTCCTTGCAGTTAGAGATGCTCTGCCATGTGTCCTTGCAGAGAGGCAGGAGCAAAAGGCACCGTTTAAAACCACATAGTGATGGATACGGATTTCATGGCTTTGGCTGCAAGCTCATGGTGGGCATTTACAGTGCCAGAACAGAAGTCACTCCATAGCCTGTATGTGCTATGGAGATGCACACAGAAAAAATGAACAGAATATAACTCCTGCCTGCTGGAGGGCACTGGCTTACCTGTCCCTCCTTTCCACCAGCTAAAAACCTGATCACAGGTGCCTAGACCAGTGCATTTCTGCAAGGATGGGGGGAGAGGCGGAGGGTTCGGGTGGGGATTTCCCATTTAGAAATTACCAGAAAGCTGTCAGTGGGCAAAGATAGCTCAAACCCCCTCAGTGATCCATCTCAGGCACTGCCTTCCTGAGGAATACAGTTGGCAATAACACTTCATTTGCTCTACCCAAGCAGGTGTCGTTGGAGTCCAACTCTTCCATGAATTCCAACACGCCCCTGGTCCGGATCACACGTCTCTCCTCCAGTGACGGGCCGATGCTGGCCAACGTCTCTGAGCTGGAACTGCCTCCCGATCCCAAGTGGGAATTGGCACGCTCTCGGTCAGTCAACCCACGGGTCAGGGTCCCTGTGCCTGCCGGTAGTGTCACCACCCCGGTACCCACTAATGTGCCTGCTTGTTCCTCCCTCCAGCCTGACCTTGGGAAAGCCTCTCGGTGAGGGGTGTTTTGGCCAAGTGGTGATGGCAGAAGCGATTGGGATTGATAAGGACAAGCCAAACAAGGCCATCACGGTTGCTGTCAAGATGTTAAAAGGTATGGGGAGCCCACGAAGGGCAGAACAGCATATTGCACTGGGGTTTCCTCTTGTTCCCTGTCTTTTTAAGTCTTTTATACAAACAGATACAGTAGAAGAAAGCAAGAACAGCCTTTCTTCCCCTTCACCCACACAGCCTGGGGGTGAGGGCTGTCTGTCTCCTTGGAGAGCAAGTAAAAGTGCAAATCCCATCAGGAAGAGGGACTGGGAATTAACCCAGTTCTCTGCCAAGGGGTAATAACATCCCTCAGAAGAAGGGGAACCCCCTTCACTTCTAGCCAGCTCTGTGAATCAGCCCACTCCTTACTCCTTCCATAACCAGTGCTGCCTGTTCTAGCAAAAGCTTATGCAACAAGCTCAGGTGGAGTTTGCAGAAATTCAGTTGACAAACTCCTTCTTGAGGAGTTTCTTCATTGAAGAAACTTGATCCTAAACTCCTGAGAGGTTAAAGGGAGGCCAGAAATGGGGAAGTCACTGGGCATCTCCGGATGAATTTGTTTCCCATCCTTCCCCCACACATGGTAACCACAGACAACACACAGACAAACTCGCCCTGAGGATTTGAGCAGGAGCAAGCAGGGCAGGTGCTCCAGCAGTGAGCAGCCCAGGGCTGAGGTTACATGGGGTGACATCTTTAAAAAAATAACATTTCTTATCAGAAAAGGATTTGTTCAATTTACATTTCCTTCAGTCCATTCTGAAGTTGGTTTTGGAAGCAGGAATGTTTCAATCTTTCCAGACCAAAACACATTCATTTGGGGAGGTTTTCCCCCAGTTTTCTACTTCTGTAGAAAAATGCAGCTTTCCATGCAAAAAAACATTCCTTCCTGTAGTCCCTCTCCCAGCTCTGACCTTCCACCTTCCTTAACTTTTTGCCACTCGGAGATGAGGGAGGGAAACAATCAGAAAAGGAAAATGATCCCAGGTACCAAAACTGACTTTTTTCCTTTTAATACCTAGTAGGATGAAACAGAAGATGAAAGGCTTTATTGATTTCCATATGAACATTTATCTCCACTTGTTTTTTTGATTCTTCTTCCCAGAGTAGAATAAAAATAAATACTGCCATATTTTGAGTACTGTTTCCCCATCAAAGCCCCACATAGCTATGCAGCAGTTGTATTAACTGCTTCCCAAAACACTGATTTTCTTCCTGACATTTTTTTGCTTTCCTCTCTTGCTTTCTCCAGATGATGCCACAGACAAGGACCTTTCCGACCTGGTCTCTGAGATGGAAATGATGAAAATGATTGGGAAGCATAAAAACATTATTAACCTCCTCGGTGCTTGCACACAGGATGGTATGTAGCAAAGCAGCCCCATGCTCGCAGGGCCGTGGGGAGGCTCAGGTTTGATTGTCCCTTCTGTGTAATTACTCACTGGCTGCCCAAAATGTCCCAGATGAGATTTCAGCGGTCAGCTGTTCCTCTGCTGGATGCTGATGCTCTTTTGCTTACAGGACCGCTCTACGTGTTGGTGGAATATGCATCAAAGGGGAACTTGCGGGAATACCTCAGGGCACGTCGCCCACCTGGCATGGACTATTCCTTCGACACCTGCAAGCTGCCCGAGGAGCAGCTGACATTTAAAGACCTGGTTTCCTGTGCCTACCAGGTGGCCCGGGGCATGGAGTACTTGGCATCTCAGAAAGTGAGTTGAGAAACCTCATTTGGTAGAAGCATTGGTCAGACCCATGTGTTCAAAGGTATGCAATGCTCTGTGTATGTGTAGGACAACCTCAGGCAAAACATTGCAGGCTTCTCCCTTTAGAGATCAGGTTTTTCTGTATGAAATATCTTGGGATTTTTGCTGGAGGCTTCATCCGTATGCAGAAGTTCCCATATGCTGGCTGCATCCATGAACCATGCAGATGCACAGCCCTCACTGTCACCTGCAGGCCCGTTAGCATCCCCAAAATGCATACAAAAGCACAAGCGACCCGGACCTTGGTGCCTGTCCTCACCAATTCAACCTCTACCACTTGTAGAGATAACTGTATTTCAGATGTGCAGTCCTGAGGCTCGGGCAGCAGTGGTCAGGGTGAGCATCACACCAAGTTGTGAGCTTCCACTGGGGGAGATGTTATGTTAGGCAACAGTCAGGAGCTGTGTTCACCCCTGTCCCCCCATCTCCCTTCTGAGATCACTAAAGATGCAGAGCACTCACGAGGAAGCTGAGATCCTGGATGTAGCTCACGTGCTTGTGGCTGTCACCAGCACATGTAGGCTCAGTGGGAACAGAGCTGACAGTGGATTTGGCTTGATGCATGGCCGTGCCCAGGATGCTCCCTGGGGAGCACTTTGCTGGCACTGAGCCGGCTGCTGCTTCCGCTTCCATCATACCCTGGGATTAGTCCTGATTTATCCTGTCATCAGCAAGTGGAGAATCAGGCTTTGGGTTCACGAAGCTGTGCACCAGCCGGCATGACCTCTTTGTACAGGCAGGGAGCACTACGGCAAGAGCAAGTTCAGCTTCAGATGTCAGATGAGACTGCAGTTCAGGGTGGATGGTCCGTCGTGGCTTTAAACTCCCTTTCTGCACAGTGCAGGCTAATATAGCTTCTTTCTCAGCTAACAGCTATCGTGTTTGGGGTTGGACTAGATGACCTTTAAAGGTCCCTTCCAACCCAAACCAGTCTATGATTCTATGTATTTTGGATGTATTGGGAATGTCTTTAATTTGAGGATTTTTTTTCCTTCAAACATCAACCTGCACTCCTCTTCCTGGAGGAAGCAGGACAGAAAGATGGCTTCACATCCCAGTAAGCACCCACGGAAGAGAAGGGTTAGCTTTCTCATCTGTGCATCCCCTTTGGAGAGAAAAGATGCGTGGCTGTGTCAGCGCTGAGGCTACCGATTAGGTGTTGCTAAGAGGTGGCTCCCACTGAGCATGCATGATGAAGCAGTGACACAGAAAGCGAGGAGTTAAGCAGTGCCCACAGCTTTATGAGCTTGGGAGTCAATGAAATGGCAGCTCATAAACTACACGGTGCTGTTGGTTCTAGGCGCGAGTAACTAACAAGCCCTTATTTATTGACTTGCTCACCTTTCACAGTGCATTCATCGTGACTTGGCAGCCAGGAATGTGTTAGTCACTGAAGACAATGTGATGAAAATAGCCGATTTTGGCCTCGCTAGAGACGTTCACAACATCGACTATTACAAGAAAACCACCAATGTAAGTACAGATCTGCCAAGCACGTGCAGTTCTCCTCCTGGCAGGGAATTCGGCCATCCCTGCAGCAAGTGGCCATTGTCCCACATCTCCCTTTCTAGAAGGGCCTAAGAGGAAGAAATCTGCCAGTGGCCTCCCCTAGTGAGGGACTGTATACAGGCTGGTCCCAGGAGTCCACCCACCATCCGTTTTCTTTCTCACAGATACTGCTGCTGCTAGCAGCTGTTGTGAGGTCTCAGCTCTGGCCAGAAGGCTTTAGACTAAGAGAAACCAAGGGTTTTGCCAAAGGGGAATGGAGCCCTTTCCAGTCTGCTGCACTACTGTTCAAAAAGCTCCCAAGGAGCCAACCTCTGGTCTCACCAGAGCCCTTGACAGAGGATACACTATGTGTATTCCTGGAGCTACCTGGCTTTCATGCATTTCTCTCTTTTTTTCAACTGAGCTCTTTGACTGTACTGCCAAGGGTGAGAAGATGGTCCCAGCCAACAGCTGAGTCTGGAACCATTTATATTTTCTGCAGAGATTAATTTAGGAACGAAGGGCTAGAGAGACAACCTGTATCATGGTTCAAAGCCCTGCAGCAGATGCTGAGCTCTGAGCAGTCCCTGGGACATCCCTTTCCATCACCACCAAAGCCCTGCAGAGAACAAAGCACGTCCCAGTGCTCTGCAGCAAAAGAGCAGAAGCCATAACTACAACATAGCGTGGAGATGACAGTGGAAGAGGTTGAGGGCATTGCAGAACCTGACGGTCTTGAAAGTGCAAGGGGTCTAAATGTCCAGGCAGTCCTACAAAGCCTACCATGCCCATACTGATCCTTTCCAATATTGTGTCAGAAATCTCTCTTAATTGCCAGTATTTCTTAATAATAAATTAATAAAAATTCTTGGGAAGTTTAATCATAAATCATATGGATTTTCCCTGTTTAAGCTGTGTTGGACAGCTGAGAGCATAATCCCATTTGTGCATCCTGCCTATGTCCCATCTCTAGTTGTCTTCACCAGTGAGACAGTGGGTCAGAAGAGGACGAAGCCCTGCCATAGCCAAATTATGCCTCAAAGACGAAACAGTCCTTTCTCACTCCCTCCAGGGGCCAAGCAAAGCCCAAAAGAATTACGATTAATCTAGTCTTTCTAATCTCATATTTCTCATATGTGACAACCCATGTTTATGACCCTGATGTAGGATGTTCCTCTGGAAACCTGGGATCAGGCCTCCTTCTTAGCCTCCAGCAGGATAAGGATTTATTTCTTAGAAGATTTGGCCTTTGCCTTCACTCTTGGAAGTTTCCCTTCAAGTTCAGCCTAAGCCAGGTTTGGACTTGAAGTCAAATTGCTTCTTCCAACCAAAGAGACGGAAAGTGTTGTCCCATGCTCTGCTGCAGAAGCTGGCTGCATTTATGAGCAATGGATAATGTTCCCATGCAAAGATTTAGATGCTCTGATATGTTAAACCTGCCTTGGCAGTGAAATACAGTCCTCTACAGAGAGCATTTACTACAGAGATTGTCAGCAAAGATCCAGGGATCAAATGATCTAATCTGTTTATATGTGGCCACTACTGCTTTGCCCAGTGACCGGGAAGGCAGATGTGGTTGTTAATGAAAATGTTTCAAACTGGATTAGAAAAGAAGATTCAGATGGTGCCGTTGTGGCTGGGGGAATATGCTGATGGGATGTTCCCATTGTCTTCCTAATTACAGGGTCGGCTGCCTGTGAAATGGATGGCTCCAGAAGCGTTGTTTGACCGGGTCTATACTCACCAGAGCGATGTGTAAGCATACCCACACTTTTTAAAAAAGTAAAATGACAGGGAAATCAACGCCTATAGTATCTTAAAGGCAAAGGAATCGATTCCAAGCTGCAGCTTTGCACACATGGCTTTATTTTACCGTTACCTAGTTGCTTTCATCAAAGGATCTCTAGTGAGCTGCTGAGCAATTATTGGAAGGCAGGCAGGTATTTCTTGTCCAACTTATAGATCAGGTGATTCATGCTGCAGTGAAAAAAATCTGTGCAAAAAAAACTCCATGCAAAAAAAAATTACCCTCAGCTTCCTCCACGCTTTGCCCCAGACAGTTACGCTTCAGTTGAGTACATGGGATGAGCCTGAAATATTCCGTCCGCCATTAGTAGTTGATCAGAGAATATTCAACAAATATACTCTCAGATTAATTTTGCCACTTCATTTGTTTGGCTTTATTTTTCCTTAATCCTGTCTTGTCCATTTTGATGCCTCTGCACAGTAAGCAAAGAGCGGAGCCCATGTTACGTGTAAATCTGTATCCCATCTGAACTTCGCAAGGGCTGAAGTAGCCCAGCATGTACACTGGCTTTTTTAGTTCAATATTTGGTTGATAATGGCATATTTACAGTAATTTAGCAGCCAGCCTGCCTGCTCCCCAAGGCTTGCCGCATGCAATTGGACAAATGAATCTTTTCTATTTCTGTGTTTTTCACATACTTTGGCTTTTATTGATCTTAAATCATAGTTTCCATGCTTAGGTAATGCTGCAGCAGGCATGACAGATAAATCAAAGCTAGAGAATGGGAGAGTGAGTGTGCATGAAAGCAAAACAGAGACAGATAATCCCTGTTTTTAAAAAGAAAACGAAGAAGGCAAAAGATATTTTTGAAAAAGAGGACTTTTAACCAGAGCACAGCTGTGGGACTGGAGCATGTAACATTAGTGTTCTGCTGATTATTGTTGGGGTATTTTTCTCCCAGCTTGGCCAGTGAAATGAGTGTTGTAACCAGCAAGTTTTGGTATCAGCTTGCACAATTAGTGGCCTGTGGTTCCAAGCCTGCAATTCAGTGAAGCTGTGCATGAATAATTTGATTTGTTCCATTCAGTGGAGCTGGTGGAAGACCTAACAAAGAGCTGGGGGTGATAGATGGGCTGTCACCTATCTGATTAAATGCTCATTTCAATTTCAGACTTGGTGCCTGGGATTTCTTTGCTATTGAGTTGGATCAGCGGAGATCTCCAAGTAACTAGTAAAAATGGCCTAGGCAATTAGTCATGCTATTGATGACTTTGTTAGCTATGCATGGCTGCACAGAAATAAAGCTGAGAGCGGGGGAGGGGATATAGGGGGGCTTGGAAAAAAACCTCATTGAATTTTAAAGATCTTTCTTTGGTTTCCAGCTGGTCTTTTGGAGTGCTACTATGGGAGATCTTCACTTTGGGAGGGTCTCCATACCCGGGAATTCCCGTTGAGGAACTCTTCAAACTCTTGAAGGAAGGCCATCGGATGGACAAACCTGCAAACTGCACCCATGATCTGTGAGTGTGTGGTGGGGGGGGTGACCTTCTCACCCTGCTCCTCTTCCTTCTGCAGCCAAATACCACCCCAGGCCATGGTTTGGGCTATTGGGGCATCCCTGCTGTGAGATTGTGCGGCCATCTCCAGGTAGGCTCACCCACCCCAACTCATTTCGGCTCAGCCCATGACTGCTGAGCAGCATAGCATTCCTGCCCTCGTTTGATGGGTGGCAGTTGGGGATGTAGTTCTAGTGTGTCATCTTTAGGACAGGTCCTCCTCCTGCTTTGAGAGCACAGACATGCATGAGATGAGCAGTAATGAGGAGTGTGGCTGAAAACCTTCCCACAAAACCCTCCTCCTCCTGCCCCCCCCAGCTGGCCATGCACCAAGGCCACCATGGCTGAAATTGCGTTGGCCATAGCTGTTCTTTCAGGCGATTTGGGGGTGGGTGGGCAATGCTTAGCCCCACCATGGGTCACGGTACCCTCTCCCCTCATGCAGGTACATGATCATGCGGGAGTGCTGGCACGCCGTCCCCTCACAGCGGCCGACCTTCAAGCAGCTGGTGGAAGACCTGGACAGGGTCCTCACCGTGACATCCACCGATGTGAGTGTGGTGGGGTGGGCAAAGGGAGGGGTCACTCGGTCCCCAGAGGGTGACACCTGGTGTTGATGGGTCTGTCGCCCTGACAGGAGTACCTGGACCTCTCAGTGCCCTTCGAGCAGTACTCGCCAGCCGGCCAGGACACCCACAGCACCTGCTCCTCAGGGGACGACTCGGTCTTTGCACATGACCTGCTGCCTGATGAGCCCTGCCTGCCTAAGCACCCACCCTGCAATGGTGTCATCCGGACGTGAGGACCCCCCCGGGTGGATGGACAGACGGATGGATGGGTGGGCAGCATGCCCATGGAGGCGCGACTGTGGGGCACCAAGGATGAAACCATAGTGAAGGATCTTCCAGTGGAACTGCATGGTGGTGCCTGGAGATTTGTGTTGTCAAGCTGTTCAGGGTAAAAAGAAAAAAAGAAATTTTAACTTTTTTTTGGTTGGTTTTTTTTTCCCGTTTGCTGTATAAAAAGTCAAGAAGCACTGTTTGGCCTGAAGGAACTAATCTCTTGCCAAGATGATCTATCATATATGATTTTTTTTTTTGTTTATTTTTCATTTTTGTGTTTTTGGTTTTTTGGTGGTTTTTTTTTTTAACCTAAGCAGAATGTTGAACCTGGGGGACGCTGACCTCCCAACCTCCGCGCTTGCATTTTGAGTGCCAGAGTAGCCGTTCTGTGCCTGCAATACGAAGAAGAGGAAAAAAAAAAAATCTTCCTTTTTAAAAAAAAAGTGAACAAAAAAAGTGTAAAGAATGTAGAAATTCTTTGCTTATGCAATCTGTACATGAACCTTTTTGGTGGAGCTGAAAAGCCACGTTGCCTGCAGGGATTCATATATTTATAAAAATATCTATATTTTTGTTGTCGTCATTTTTATAGCTTCATTATCATACTACCCAGCTACATAGAAGGAATCCTTTTTGGAAGAAGAAAAAAATATTAAGTAAAATGCAAATCGTCATGGAGTAAGGAAAAAAAAATAATAAAAAGAGACAGTCAAGTCATCTGAAATGGTGGTGCTTTGGCTGGGCTGGGTGGCCACCAGTCCTTGCACTGGGCTGGGAGCGATGGGGCCGTGCTGAGGTGGGAGCAGACCCCAGGGACAGGGAGAGACCCGGTGGCAGCCGTGGGGGACCCTGGGGAAGAGAGCATCACCCATCTGAGGGCGGCGGGGGACCTGGCTCCGGTGTGCCCACACAGCATCTCAAGCCACATCCCGACCTTTGGGAACAGCCATTTTGGGGAAAAAAAAACCTTTCTTTTCGGGGTTTGCATATTTTTGCTTGCCGGGGTGGAGTGGAAGGGGAGCAGCTCCTCCATCCACCCCTTGACGCCAGCGGTTTGGCTCCATCTACGTGCAGTGACTCGGAGAAAGAAGTTACGGGTACCTGTAGGCAAAAGCCTTTAACTTATATCAAAAAGGTTTATTCCAGAGAATCTGTGTATATATCTATAAATATATCCTGTATATATATAAATAAATATATTAAAAAAAAGAATGTATAAACTAGTGCAACATAAAGCAGTACTGAGAGAGTCTCAAAATACAAGCATTGCAATCTAGGATATACTGATCTGGGCAAAAGAAAAGATTTTTTTGTTTGTTTGTTTTATATCTTCACAGTTTTGTTTTAAAAATTGTACCTTAACATGTATATTTGTAAAGTTATTTATAGACATTAACATATCTGTTCATTGGTTTAAATAGCGTAGCATTACTGTAAACTTTAAATTTCACCGAGCTTAAGGGTGTTTTTTTAACTTATTAAAAATGGAGAAAAAATATATTAATCNATATATATATATATGTATTCATTAAAAAAATATTAGTTTATCCTGGATTGCAGTGAGCAAAGGTAAGTTTATTTTTCAATACATCACCAGTGGTTAAACCAAACAAATAGGAGCAGTGAGATGATTTTTACATATTTCAGAAAAACAGGGCCAAGAATTCTTCCATCAGTTTAACCACTGTGCATTAAGGGGGCNNNTAACCACTGTGCATTAAGGGGGCGTGGGTGTTTATTTTTCTATTTTCAAATGAAGGTATTCTTTGTGGTCAATTTAATAACAAGTATGCAGCAAAGCAAAATGTTGACTTTGGATGATGTGGGGTAATTTTTTTTCCCCCTTTGCCAGAACCGTTGTATTTTGGCCTTCAGAAATGCCATGTGAGCAAAATAGGAAGAAGAGTGACACTGTTTGCAGGAGAGGTGCAACGACTGTGTCTTTCTTTTGCTTCTAACACATTGGAAGAAGCCAGTGTGTTCAAAATGCTGTGCTGTTTTGTTCCTCGATGTCAGATAGCCATTTAAAAGCACAGGAATGAACCGGGGAATTTTAGCGTGGATCAAGCTGATGGGGGGGATTTGGGCTGGGTTTTTTTTTGTGGGCGGTTTTTTTTTTTTTTTTTTTTTGGTCCAGAAGACTTTTATCTACTACCACGAAGAGGAAAGGCAAATTTCATCCTGAATTCTTTCTTTCCATTTTTCTCTGGTGCATATTACATATCAATGTTTCAGAATAACAGGATGACAGCATCTCATTTTAAGATTTTTTTCTTCTTAGAGCCACAAAATCCTTATCCTAAAATAAATAATTTATAGTTTGAGGTTACTTCAATGGAAGTTTGAGAAAGTAGATTTCTATAGATTTTTGTTTTGTTCTGTTGGAATAAAAAAGAATTTTTTGGTATTTTCTTACAAATGTCTGCTAATTGTGTACATTCCAAGTACTCGAAGCATTGAGTTTTCCTGTACTGAAAAAAGAAAATGTACAAAACTGTGCATGATTTCAAATGTTACTAGATATTATAAATATATATATAATTTATTGAGTTTTTACAAGATGTATCTGTTGTAGACTTGTTGACTTTAACATTTCTTATTCAATGCTTATATAGTTTTATAGCCTGGACTATTATCTTTAAAAGCTTAAAAAAATTAAAAATTCCAATTTTGTTACATTTTATACTGTTGATGTTACAATCCACAGGTTTGCATAGTGTGATTTTTTTTCAATGAGCAACTCTGTTCAGTTTATTTTAATACTGTATTTCTGTGCCTGACGGCTGCAGCTGTCGAAGGTGTGAGATGAACACTAAATAAAACTATTCTGCTTTTGTTAACATGGCAAACTTTNTTTTTTTTAAAAAAAAAAAAAAAAAAAAAAGACATTGTTAAATTTTGGGGTTTATTCCCAGTTGTGAGGGTCCTTTGCAAAAATAAGTCTTCTAGTCTCTGGGATTTTTAGTGCCAGGAGGGGGTATTTTTTACAGTGCTGCTTTGTGAGTCCTGGCCAGCATAGGTTTTATATGCATAATAAATTTATAACAATTTTGGATTAAGAGCAGTATTATTTCTTTGTAAGTGGTATGTTTATATCCACACAAGCCATTGTGTGCATGCAGGTATTTAACCCCTGCTCTCATACAGGATTAAGCATATAGCAGTAGCACAAGGGCAGGAATTGCTCGTTAAACTTGTGTTACGGATTTCATCCAGACCAGGATGTCTCCCAGCGTGACCGGGGTGGTGCTGACGATGTTGCATTCAGCCCTGCTGATGCCGGTGGAGGTAGAAGGTCTGCAAGAGGAGCCCACCGCTAGGAAAGGGGGAAGGTGGGTGCATGAGAGCGGGCGCCCAGTGCCAGGTGGGATGGGCACAAGGGAGCTCATCCTGCTCGCCTCTCAGGTAGCAAGGGGAGCCAAGTTTGGCCTTGGGGATGTTGAGCAAGGGAGCTCAGTAACTCCGTGCTTTGCTGGTAGCAGATGATGCAGGGGGATGTTGCAGCTTGGGAAACATTGGGCTAATCCTACCAGCACTTACATATAATATTAATGGATTCTTACAAGTGATCCTGTTGAACTGAATCCCAGACACCTCGATTTTTGCATGCATGTTTATCTACCTATATATACCCTGCCTACAGTAGCAGGCATTTGTAGTTTTTAAGTAGCTGGGCATGGGAGTGCATGCATCTGAGCAGGTTACATCTGTGACACTGGGACTGACACAACCACTGTTAGAATTTAAAAAAAAAATCTCATGGGTTTTAGGTCATTTCCTGCAGTTGTAAGAAAAGAACATACTTTGAGCACTGCTAAGATGCACTGCATTGTGGGAGGAGTCATTGCTACCTGGAATGAATTGTTTCATGCTTTAAGGATGTACTTTGATGGCCAGCCCCAAGCCCTGCCCCAGCAGGAGTGGCGTGGGCCAGGTGACAATCCCTGGCCATTCAGGGCTGCAGTTTAAATGGCCTTGTGCTGGCTCATGTGGAAATGGCTTCGTCATGGCAGGGTGGTGAGGATGTTGTGCACTATTTGCTGCCAGGACTTGAAAAGCAGGAGAGGGATTTATCATTCTGCAGTTAGCTGTGGTGTGTAGCATACCCGTACTTTACAACCGCCCCCAAAAAAGTCCTCCAAGCACACAGAGAGCACAGAAGTCAAAGTCACAAAGAGGCAAGTCTCTGTCCCGGCGCCATGGTTGACCCGCACATGGAGCTGGCATGATGTTTGCTTTCCCTCTTGGGTTTCATGATGTCATTCTTCCTCTGCTGGCCTTCACCTGCAGCAGTGTTTGCTTGTGGGTTAGGGAGGAGGAGGTAATATTTTACTTTAATTGCTCTACAATGCAGCCAGTTCTTAGCCAAGGATGAATATTTGGCTGCAGTGTGTGATGTGCATTGAGCAACTTGCAAAATAATCTCAAGGAACATTTGCCAAGCTGCTCAGTTGGGCTGCGTCACTGAGTGAACGTCCCACCACAGCTCATCCTCCCCTTCGGTGGCCACAACCTTCCACCCAAACCATATGCCCTTTCCACATGAAAGAGGTATTTTTCAAAGCAGAACAAATATCTTTTTTCCTCTGTGGGTGACTACACAAATAGGGCCTTGCACTGGCCACTGCGGCCTGTTTCATAGCAACATTCAAACAAATTACTAAAATTGTGATTTATTCCCATTGGTCATGGCTCCATGGTGAGACAGGGAGGATTTGGCAAAAGGAAGAAAGTCTGAAGCCCTGCAGGTGTCAGTAGGAGATGGCAACTAGAACTAAAATAGCAAAGTTTCCTTGGGGCCTGTGCCATTTAAAACTCTTGAAGGAGGTGTCTCCTGCTGGTGGACTCCTCTGAGCAAGTTCATCCCTCCCAGAGGCTACATAACCTGCAGAAAGGGAATATGGAGACATGGGTTGTGCTGACATGAAAAAGGAATCTAAAAGGTGAATGATGGATTTGCTCACTACCGCAGAGCTACTAACAATGGGAGGACATGAGGGAATGGCCAGAAGAGATGCAGGAGCTGAAGTGCTTCCTAGGGCTTCATGGCCCAGGGCCTTGGGCTCACCAAGAGACAGGGATTTGTCACTCTTGCTTGTACCTTCTTCTACCTCCACTTTCTCAGCCATGTTAGCTCAGAATTATTTTCTCTGTTTCATCACCATCATGTTGTTTTTCACAAGCAGCATCTTGGGTGTAGGCAACATGTCAAACAGAAGAAGCATCGTGCCCTGTCCCAACAAGCTTATTATCTAAAACCAGGAAAGACATCAGTGTCCTAGCACACGGTGATACAATTGGCTCTGAGCCCTGCGCCGACATTTGTGCCCACACGCACCACTGTGTGATCAGTTCTCCTGGCTGGTGCCCACCAAAGACCAGACCATAACCATTGCACCTGTCCCAGGCCCTTTTGGGGAGGTCAGGCAACATGCAGGAGCAGGGGATGGGAAAGGAAAGTATGCAAGCAGAAGAAATGTACCTTTCCAAACATGCCAGTGGGATTGGCCAAGGAATGATTTTGCTAAAGGCCAAAGTCTGTATGCATCACCCAGCAACCATGGCTTGCTCCAGGTTCCTCACCAGTGCAGAGAAAAGTGGCTTTGCCGTCAAGGAGGAAGGACATCAGCTGGGAGGGGAGAGCAGGGAGAAGGGGAAGAGATGAGTGTATCTTCCAACCAAGGGCTACATCCAAAGAGCATTGGGCACCAAACTTGAGCAGTGAAAGCAAGGACAAGTCTGGCACCAGCAGAGCTAGGTACCTCCATACCTCCATGGCACTGGGGTGCACTCCTTATGCATTTGGCCAGAAAATCAGGCAGCACAAACTAAAACCGATGCTGGGCAGAACAAGATAACACCATGGATAATCAACACACAGCCACTCCGGTGAAAACACACCCTGTCTAGGTGTTATTACTGGCATTTAGCTAAATGCCACGCACACTTGCCTCTGGGGCTGCCTCACTAACCCTCTGCATGCTCTCGGAGCACGCTAGACTGAGACAGGGGTGGAAGGTAGTACCACTGCCTTACATCAAAGGTAGGCACTGTGTTTGGGTTCAGTCCACCCTGAACCAAAGTTAGTGTGGATGTTAGGGTCATCAGAGACTTCCAGCTGTTAGAGACTGTATTAAAGAGCAGGCTGCAAGCAGGGGTAACAAAACTTGTTACCTTTTGACTCATACTGACAAGAGCTCTTCATAGGAGAGGAGCAAATCTTGAAGTATTGATGGCAGAAAATCAAGGCTGAGAAAGGTAATATAAAACATAGCACATCCCCTGAAGACTCTGCCTGATATAACTGGGCAAAAAACCCAGACAAATTCCTACGAGCCCTCACTGAAGCTGCCTCAAAGAACTGTCGACTTTGGAGAGTAATTTTGCAAACGCAAAGTGATCGCAGACTGCACAGCCATTGCACGAAGCTTTGTGGAGAAGTGCTGTCATGCACTCCTGACATGCTCATGCACACCCGCAACGGCTGCCTGGACAACCAGGATCCAGCCAGCAGCTTCCCACTTTCCCAGGAGCCAGTGTGTTTGCTCTACGAGATAGCTCTGGTCCTACCAAAAGAGCCTGAACCCAATCCAAGAGAAATAATGTCATGTCTTTCCTGCCTAAAACCACAGGTATCGTTTTTCCCAATATAGCAAATAACTTGTTCAGGAAATGATTCCTTGTGCTGACCTTCCAACTGACATTTGTCTAGTCTGCTCAGCAAGGCAGAAAACCCATTGATTGGCTCCAGCCAGTCAATGTCGATTTTTCCACTTCCACACCAGTAATATGGAGGAGGCAGACAAATACAATTTTCTCCCAAAGTAAAATCATCTAGACTTTGCAGAAGTTGTTTTCAAGCAGACCCTGGAATTAAGCCTGCTTTAGTAGCACTAGCAGGTAGTCTCTTGTTATTACAGGAGAGAGAGAGATCTGTTTCATCCTTTTGTGCCTCCCTGCAGCATTTAGCTCACTCAGCCATTTCTGCCCTGCAGAAGACGGCAGACTCACAGGTGATGGTGCTTGAAGCCATTGTGGAGGAACAAACTCAGTGAGCACTGATAGGGCCTCATTGCACACCTCCATTACAGGGTCCCAAAACAATCATCTTCCTGTCCTGGAGTGACACATACACATCTTCCACATGGGAAGAACATGCAGTCAAGTGCTGACATTACATGGATGATGCTTACCACACCTTCATTGTGCACCACCATGAGGGCTGAGCAGCTGGACAGGATCAGCTCTTGCATGTGTCTAATTGATTCAGTTTGGCCAGTGGCTTCAGAGAACTCCTAGTTCTCTGCCAATCTTAAATTTTTGCCTAATACAGTCCTCCTAGGGATGTCTTCTCTCATTTGATATCACTGAGGAGTTTGTCTTGTCTTAGCAGACAGCAGTCTGGCCTCCACTGCACACTGCCTGGTCCAGCCAAGGGAACTACAGCAGAATGTTAACTACGTGACCATGGACCTTGAGCCCTCAGGAAATTGCTGCATAGGCACTGCTGAACACGTCAGCAGAAGGGCACTGAGATGTTTGGCTGGTGAGGGCAGTGTGGAAACCAAAGGAGAAGAGCAAAGACAGGCACATGGATGGTGAAAACTGAGTCATCTTCATAAGAGGAGGGAAAGGACCAAGCTGCCAGACGGTTTCCTAGGATGCAATTCCTTTCCAGGAACTTATGAGTTCACATGCTGGGGATGTGCTGCTGTCAGAAAGGGGCACTCATTTACAACCTTCACGTGAGAATTTCAAAGTCGTAGCAGTCTGGATGTCATCTCAGAGCTCTTGTTACACAAGTAATTCAGATTTCTGGTGATTATTCTTCCTTGGACAGAAACCATGCAGCCAACTCCAACCTACAAAAGAGATGGAGGAGGTAAATTTTGGGACTGATTGATCTGGGCATTGTAAAACGTGTTTGTGGAAACGCCCTCATCAGGATATACATTCCTACCTAATGCTTCTGCTGGAGGTTTATGGCTTGCACATGAAAAACTTCTGCAAATACCTCCCAAAGGCATTTATGGTCAAACTCTTGGAGAACACCAGGAAAATCCAGAATTGGACCATCTTAATGAGACCCTGCAGAGTCTTCCTCTTCAAAAAAACCATTTCACTCAGAATAACACCCATCACCTCAGCCTGGGGTGTATAAACACCCAACTAATAAAAATCATCTGCCAAACAACCCTTCACAAACTACCCAAGGAAATATTCATACCCCAACAGGAGAAATTACAGAAATACCTGAAAATTAGGTAATGTCTTTACAAGTATTACCACCTTCGAAATAGCCCGAGAGAGAAGGAGAGGCTGTGCAATATATCCCTGATGACCAGGGACTTTCATCTGGCAAAGCAACGACCAACATCTGGAACCATCATACTTGGCTCCTGACCAGCATGGTGACTACTAGATAAAATTGCAGATAAATGCAGCACACATCATGAGGCTGATGCTAAACAAACACCAAGATCCAGACAGAGGTGTGGGTCCCAGGCTGCAAGTGAGGAAGGCAAAGGAGCTTCCAGCTCTCCTCGTATAGGCTGAGCAAAGATGTTTATGGTGGGTGAGTGGAGCTGACCAAGCTCTGGACCGCCTCCAGCCCAATAGTAGGAAAAAAATGGTGTTTCTGCTAAGACCAATGTCTGTGGAGAGGGCAGGCTGGTATATCTGGAGCTGTGCCAGGTGGGCACCACTCCCTTTTTCTCCGCAAGTGTTTTTTTCTGCTCGTTAACAAATACATAGTTATTAATATATAGTTACATGTATATGCTTGCTAGTTACAATTTCACCATATGAAGAGTTCTGCTGTTAGGTAAATAATCTGGGAAAATGGATGCTTTTAATATTGCTTACCAGTTTTATTGACGTTTACTACTAAGATCATAACTCTACCTTAAACTGGAGGACATCTCAGAGGGGCTGAAACATTTTGGATACACCTCTTCTACCTCCACTTGCACCCCCTCTAATTAGCTCGTGATGAGATTTTTCATCGAAAGGGTCTCAGAGCATAGGATATACATGCACACTTGCACCACATTTTATTTTTATTCTGAACTATTTTTTTATTTGTGTGGTTCACATTTTTTTCTCTTTTTAAAAAATAAACAGGAGTTAAGAAACCTGAACCAGTGGGAGCCTTTGGATACCAAGTCCATTTCATGCACAGTCCCACTATCAGCTTTCACTCTTTGAGAGTGATTTTAATGACATTTTCAGCAATTAGGTTTGCAAAAGCAAGACTGTTATTGGATATTCAGAAAACAGAAAGGTAAGTTCTGTATTCATTACAACATTACAATGCTATGTTGGCACAGGAGCAGTCAAGACTTTTCCATCAGCCTTGTATTTAAATATAGAATTTAAGAAATTTTTACAAGGTAGAGAAAGGGCAAGAAATTATTGGCAAAAGGGGTGGTTCTGAGGTTACAGAATCCAAAATAATTTTGGTTGGCTGACCAAAAGCTAGTTAATTTTTCTGAATGCACCGCAATCCTCATGTAGGTGGTACTAACTCATATTTGCCTTGCCCAGATCAGTGTATCACATAGATTTTATGAACAGGGAAGAGCGTAAGGCAGTACGAGCCCAAGGACAGTGACCAGCTCTCCAAAAGGGAGACACTCATCCTCACCATTAAAGTCAATCTTAAGAAACCATGTAAAAGGCCATCATCTTAGTTGTTAGGCAAAATCAGCAGCAAAGCCAAGGGAGGTTTTCTTGTGTGGGAGGGACTGGAGAAGTAAAGCCTCCGTGCATGTGTGAGCGTGTAGAATAGGGCAGAAAAACAGTTGTTTATGCAACATTAAAGTTGAGAAACGAAGCAGTCAAGCAATGCAGTGTTAGGGTTGAATGCTCAGCTGTAATGTTGCCTCCCACTATTTAAGTGTTGGCAATGGTGGTTTTTACACATCACTATGACTGCATGCAATAGGCAAGATCTATGAAATGTGCTGTAGTTGGGGTTGTTCGGTGACAAGTCAACCTGAGATTATCCTGCAAGGGGAAAGAAAAAGCAACACTTTAATTTGAGACCTCACCATCCTTATGGCCCCACGCTTTGTCCTTGATGTCCAGGTCTGTGTGAGCTGTGCCTTGGTGCAGGGGTCACTTCACGCTCTCAGCAGCAGAGAATTATGCCTAAAATAAGACTGTCACTTAGCTGACCTCAAAGTGTTTCAGTCTGGATGCTGGCATCCAAAAAAGCAGTCTCACTGCTGATTTTTGCTCCTGCCTGCTCTGCAGATGGGCACCAGGGAGCTGAGTGTCCCTCACTGCTTGTGCAGCCCCAAACACAGCACATTGCAGGACCTACCTTTTCTCTTCACCATCTCCTAGGGAAGCTGTGTCTGCACTGCAGTACATGACTTTTCATTATTCACTCAGTAATCAGCTGTTTTGTGGCTTTTGATCTAGGATGCTCCTCACAGCTGACACATATCAAGCCAACTGCCCCTTCCTGCAAATACAGGAGCACCTGAAAATGGTGCTGCAGACACTCCCTTACAAAGTCCACATCATCTCTCAGGACTCAGCTGTGCCATACAGCCAGGGCAAGCACAGTCCCATGGCTTATGATGAGAGCTTTTTCTCCTTTTGAGAAATGAGAATCTGTGGCTACAAAGGGACAGATCTTCCACATCCCTGTGCCTTTCAAACTTTCCAGCTTATTTTGCGTATAATTCCATATGATCAAATCTAATGCTGATCTGACCTTTTTTTATTTTTCTTTCCTCAATGTCTGATTCATTTGACACAGAAAGTGAATTTCACTATCATTTCAAACAATCACTAATTACAGGGCCTGAAACTTAATACTTAATTCCAGCCTCAAAGGAGCCAATGGTTCACATTAAATATCAGATGAGGCGAAACATCTCAATTTAGCCTGGCTATACATTTGTCAGTTTTCTGTGCAGAATGCACGCATGAGCAAGATACAACCAAGACAGAGGAAATCAGATATCACGAAGCTCTCAGTAACTCAAGGAGTGTAAGCCATGCCATTCGTCTTAGGTACCTTGAAGTTCAGGCACCAATGAAGCAGATTTCGTGTGGGACACCTAATGTGCAGAGTGTGGGAATTTCAGCAGCAAAATAAATTATTAATCATCGATCTCTCTATTTTCACGTCTTAAAGGTGCTGAAGCAAGAAAGACTTTTGCAAATTTAGTAGAGCAAGAGCAATGGAAGCTCAAGGAATGGGGTGAGTTGTTGGCACATCTCCCAGGTACACAGAAGTAGGGTAGACAGTGACAAGTGGGGGCACAACAAGGGCTTTTCAGATCTTTGTGTCATCTTCCAGGATGGTGCCAAAGCTGCCAAAGTTGAGAGATTATTTTCTACAGCTAATTACCACAGTTTACACACACTGAAGCTAAGGTGCATATCTTCAGAAGGACTGAGAGCACAGGCTCCCAGTATAGTGCAAATTAAAGCAATAGCTTCATTAACTATCGGATCCTACTTGCAACACATTGTAGCAGTAGCCCTAGGAACCTGAGACCACACTGGCATGCAGTGGAGGATTAGCTTCTGGGCTCCTCAACCTTGCCTGGGTGAGGTGGCAGAGGTATTTCATAGTTTTTGACAATGCCCTCAAAAAATTAAAGAATTACAAGCCAAAAAAATGGCATTTTACTATTGCCAGCTAACATGTGGATTTAGCTGCCTCATCTTCAAATTCTCAGGTTTGAAACTTCTTGCCTTTTCTTTTTACAGGCATTTTCCTGCCTGAAATTAAACCTCACATTATTCAGTGTTTGCTTCAGAAAGCCAAACACTGTCGTGTGAGGGAGGTTGCAGACTGGACACAGATTATCCCAGTAACACCATTCACAACCATCCCAATCAGCTCCCTCAGCAGGAAACCTCCACACATAGCATTTCAAGGGTTCAGGCACACCCCAGCAGTTATTTTTCCTGCAGTCCTGCTGCATCTGTGACTCTTACGCTGGAGTATGCCTAACACATCCAGCTGCCCTGGAGCCAGGGCTTTACCTCTGCTCATTCACCATAAAACCCTGTTGTTCTGTGAGAACATCTGCTCATTTGTGCTCCACCCAAACACCCCACACATTCTTCAGAAATTTCTCTTTCTACAGGTCTGGTTGCTTTTTGCCAGCAGCAATGTACGCATTTGACATGCTAAGAAAAACTATTTAACAGAAGGGAAAGTGTGTTCCTCATAAATTATTCTCACTGCAGGATGAAGAGGAGCAAACTAACACTGCGGTACTTTAGGAAACCCGTTTGCAAAAGGAAAGGAGCTTAACTGAGTCAGTTAAAGTGAAATACCTGCCATTCCCTCTCCATAACATGCTTCAAAAAGCGTTTATGTTAATTCACCCAGATCACTACTGGACTAAGTGACTGGGTGGCTGTACAACACCCTGGGAATCGCACTCCTGCCATGTGAATCCATGCTCAGTGAGAGACCATGAATGGATTTCTACCTGTGCTTCCACCTTGGCTTCTGTGAAATGGGCTGTGAATTTGGGGCTGGTTTCTGGCCAAATAGGGCAACTATCTTTCCTTACCTCCCTGGTGGTGATACATACCTGGCACCAAAGACTGAATTTGCATGGAAGAGCAAGAGGCCTGCTCTGGTGGGCATGGGAGAAGACACTGTGCTGTGCCAGACAAATGCAGGATACGGGGTTTATAGCAGTTTTCTATACTAATAGACCCCCACATTCACAATTCCAGCCCAAAGAAGCAGGACTTTTAATTCTTATTAATTTTCAGTCTAAGGTACCAGCTGGAGGTCTTTTTATTTGACTTTTCATCGTTGAATTTGGAGGGTACTTTCCAAGGACTGTTTACAGCTTTTCTTTGCAACTATAAAATCTAAATGTCATTTAATATCATGACTGCAGCATCTGAGGTTTCAAAGACAGGAAGCAAATATAACAGTTACCATCTCTGTTTTTCACTCACATTTAAGATAGTGTAATTATTTTTTTTAAATTACAATTTTCAGACATAAGAGTATCTATAAGTTTTGCAAAACTAGCAAATGGTTCCATTCTGACTGCAATTTCCCCCCTTTCCTTCACTCTAACGCTGGCGTTGCCTGGAGTAGAACAGCCTTTTAGATGTGTGGTGGTGACTGGCCACTAAAACCTCTGTGAGAGCTCATATTTCAGTCACGCCTGTGCTTCACACTTGATCTTCAGCCATAAGAAAGCAAGTGAGTAATACTTTAATATTTTATGGCTAGTTGTGCTGGATTTGTTGCTAGAACTTCTTCTCTCAGATGACCCAGTGTTCTTCTTTGGAGCTTCATTCTGAGTTTGCAGTTTCTGTGCATTTTCTCATCATGATGCTAACAGCCTCTGTCTGAGCAGACATGGCCAGAAAGCCTTTCCTGGGCTTCTCAGGTTTAGTCTTACTATTGTATTTAAGTATCACAAGACTGAGATCTCATGGCATTGGGCAGGGCACAAATGCATGGCACCCAACACCTGTCCTCCAAATGGCTGCTCTGGCAGGGGCTGAGATGGAAAACCAAGCTGTAGTCAGCACCAGAGAAAGTCAGGCAAAGAGCATAGAGCCTCCAGCACCCAAAAAGCCCAGCTCTGAACTCCAGGAAACCTCTGCTTACATCCCTGCAAACCTGTTTACTTAGTCCTTTGCAAAGTTACCCAATTGGACCGAGTGTTAAGCAAAAGGGGTCACTTGCAGGAGCTACCTTCAAGCCAGCTGGTTACTCAAGAGTTGCCTCTGGTTGGATGCTCAGTGGCCAGAGAGTTTTGGTGGACAAAGTTTCTGTAAAACCTGTTTAGACTGCAGCAGCGCACTTCTTCCCTTTGCTTCTGCAGTTTCAATTAATCTGACTTGATTTAATCTCTCATAATTGTGCAGTGCGTTTTTATTTAAATTTGCCTCCAGTCTCCTACCAATTAGTACATCCATGCATAAGTGATGTCGGTACCTCAGATCTCAACGGACTGCCTCACTCACTGTTTCATCATCTTCAGCTCCTAAAATGCTCTGGGTGGCTGCCCAAAGCTGAGAGAGGGTATTTCTCCATCAAATTCCAGATTGTGTCGTGAAAAGCCTGACAAGGGCTGCCCTGGAACAGCTCCACATGCAGGGAAGCCCTATTAAACCACCCTCAGAACCATGTGTCTTATCAGCCACACTTTTCCCCTGTGACTCTCAGAAGTGATTCCCACAGAAAGTGATGTGCTGATTTTAGCTTGCAGGAGAAAGGTAAGGCTGAACAACTCTTACCAAGTTGTTTGAACCCAGTTCCAGCTCCATTCTGCCATGTTTAATAACCTCCATAAATCGCTTAATTCCTCTGTAAGATTAAATAGCTGGTTATGCATGGTGCTCTCTGGCTTCCCTGGTAGCAGAATAGTAATGCTGGAATTTCAGGTGTGAACTGGGATGACCAGCTGATAACTGCCATCTAGGTACAGGCTGCAGATGCATGTAGGGGCCCTTGCACCCATGTTGGCCTTGGTTAGGGAATGAGTTTGGTGAAACAATCTTCAAAAACCATTTTCCTGACACAAGCTAGAAGATTTACAAAGTCCCTTAGAAGTGTTTGCATTGAACACAGTTAGACCAGCAAAAGTGAAGAATGAGAGGCTGAGCACACGCTTCTCAGCTTCTCACTTTATGCCCACAGTGGCCTTCACTACCTTTTTAATGCCTGCACCCCAGCTGCCCTGGTGTTGGAAGAGAAACTGAGGGAGCAGCAAGTTTTTCTCTAAATTCCCCTGCTGCTCCCACTAACAATGTTGCTGAGATAAATATGTGAATGCTCTCCTCTCTAACAAAATTCTCTGTAAAAGTGACTGGTAATTACAACTATAATGAGCACAAACTAGAGATGAATCAGTTATGTACTTTTTACTTGTCTGGAACTACAGATTATGTCTACAGTGGAAAAATTCATCTTAGAAAATAATATTCGTTAGCATGATTAGATCAACACCACCACAGTATTCAATATTACTTTGCCTCTGGCAGTGGCAAGGACAGCTGGGCAAAGCACCATTTAACATGATGCTAGTTAAGGCATGTCAGATAATATACTTTCCAACATGAGGCAGTCTCCCACAACAGACAAGCCATAGCAAAGGAACCAGTTTCGGTGGTCACTGAATAAATGAAAGTCTTTCTGAGGTTATATACATGGGATGGGTCAATACCCACCCCAGCAGGAGCCTCCCATAGCAGGGGCAGTCCTAAGCAATGGCAGCTTACAGGAACAAGCCCTAGAGCACCATGCCACTGGCATCAACAAGCACTCAGCACGCTCCCAGCAAAGTTTGAAATACGGAATTGGACATTGCTGGGAACTCTAGCCTGTCGGGAGGTCTTGGAAGTTGGTTTCCAGCTAACTAGCAAGGCATACCACCTACAGAAGGCTTCTTGGACACCAGATAAGTCTGTGTCCATGCACTTGCCACAGCCACGCTCACAAGCATGGCCTTCCTCTCTGTGCACTTCCCCAGAGCTGGAGGTATCCTGGTTTCCATCAAACTGTGCTCCTTCCACTCTGGTCATGCTTTCTCAAAGCTGATGTTGTGAAGGTTTCATTTGCAAATGCTGTCTCATTTTATTCACTTAAACAGCATTCTTACTTTCAAATGCTCCCTCTCTGGTGGTTACAGGCACTCCATCTGTGCAAGCAGGTAGTTGAGATGCAAATACTCCAACATACTCAGAAATAGTTTCTTGGTCTGATAGAGCTAACAAACCTTGATGTGCCTGTAAGATGTTTCCTCAAGTTTCTCCTTATGCCTTACACACAGGGACAAGTGAAAAGTGTCTGTTAGGTCAAAAATACACACACACACCCTGTAACCCATACAGAATATGTAGAGAGACATAAAAGCTCACAACAGTGCATTATTGCAGCAACGAAAGTATTCTTCAGCCATGGCAGAGATCAGCACAGGTTGGTCAACACAGCAGCATTACAGCAGTACCAGAGTGACACAGTGAGCATCACAACCATTTGGGCTTCGCTCAATGTGCTACAGACTATGCAAAGCCAACTCTGCCAATGCATAGGCCAGCATCAGAGGTCTCTGAAGGCTGCTGTCATCATCTGAACTACATCTATATAAGCTCACTTGTCTTGCATCAGGATACAGGCACCACTGGCACTTTCCCCTGCTGTAATCCAGTCCAGGTGCTGGCAGTAGGAATTGTCCTGCACTGACTCTGTCCCACCAGAGGATTTCCCAGTCCACGGGAACTCTTTCCCTTAGCAGTTTAGCGAGTTTTTCTGGTTTGCTTTGCATTGCCATAGTGGAAGAGAGCAGCTGGTATGGCTACTCTGGCTAACCAACTCCTACCTAGGAAGCAGACATGAAAGTCAACGTTTCAGAAAGATTTTCCCTTGCTTGAGAAAAGCCAGAGAGCTGGTGTTGCAAAAAGCCTGGGCCAACAGGCTGAAAAGTCCACACAGCAGAAGTTACCTTCTCCTTACAGTCAGGAGAGGTTTCTAACCCTTGCCTTATCTGCCAGCCTAGGTGCTTTTATGGATCCCCTCAGCAGAACATCTGCACACTGCATAGATATGCCTGGGTTAGTGCTTTCTCTTGCCTTCGTTTTAAAGATGGCTAATTAAAACACAGGCTAGACTACATAAAGGACCAAAGACTCTAAAGAATGGAGATGGAAGCTCAGCTGAGCACCACTTCAGGACTCCCACCTGAAATGTCTCTATCCTCCACAGTGGAGTGCCTGAGCACACTGCCTAAATACAGCATCCCATCTGTAGACCCAAAAGGAAAGAAAGACCTTTACAAATCTTTGTGAACTCTTTCTGCCTATAAAAATAAGTAAACCCTGCATTCCTTGCTATTAAAAGACAAGGCTTGGTTGGTTATCTGCATGGATACAGCCCCTGCAGGCAGTCATCTGCCTTTGCTCTCTAAGATTAACTCTTGTTTACACCTGCAAGAGTTTTTCCCCATGACATGTATCAAATGTTACCAGGAGGTCTACAGAGTTCTCAAGAAACCTGGTTGCAAGTTCCCAGGTTGCAATTCCAGAAGACGAAGCCAATGTAACTTATGATCTTCGAAACCCTGGGGCTTCACATCAATCCTCCACCCCCATCTCCCTTCTCTTAGCTACACACCCTCGCTCTATTCCCTATCAGACTCTTCCATGAGCCAATTAACACACTTGACCAGCAGAAGACTAATCTACCTCTTAAAGAAAGGGGCAGCTCACTGCTGAGCTTGGAGCAAACAGCTCGGAGAGGGGCTAGCAAGCCCCAGAGCTCAGGAGGAACTGTGAGAACACATAGCCTGGGGCAGAGGTGGGAGGAAGGAGAGGAGTGAGCTAAGGGGTTGTCCTAGGTGAGCTCTTGATTTGTCCTTGGATGGGCCCTTGGGTTCTCCTAGGAGGGAAACCTGGGTTGTGCTAGGAGAGACTCTCCTCATCCTTCAGCATTTCTCCATACGAATGGGTAGGCCAGGTTTACCATCCTGTGCTACTATTGCCATGCCAGGGGCAAGAGTTTTCCCTTTCTAGCTGGGGACAGAATGTGAGGCAAGAAGCGCCATGGTCCAGGAGGAGCTTGCAGCCTGAATCTGATAGGCAAAGTGTCCCCAAAAGTGTCACGAGCTATACAAAGGGAGCTCCCCCACAGCATCAGAAACAGCAGTCATGCAAGAGAAATGTCTTTCCAGTCACAAGTTTAAAAATTATTTCTATTTGCATTGCAATGAATTTGCCACTGGCGGGGGTTGAAACTCAGGAGTTAATGTACTGCAGGTTTATGGTAAATGAATGCTTCTGGAGCCATAATTCATGTTAATTGACAGAAGCTGTCTACAGCACTATGAAATATGCACATCATAGCTGCAAAACAGGAATCCCTGTGTGCATCGGAAAACAAACAGTGCCTTTTGCTTCCAAGCGCTGTGATTTCTTCTCTTTTTCACATCAAATAAAAACTGCTAGTTATGTCCACATCTGAAACGAAGTGTGAATAGTCAAAGACCCATCTGTAACAAACCAGCCAAACACAAGAACTGGAAGAGGAATGTACCTGAGAAACAGCAGACCATTCTCATCCATGCCACACTTTGATCATAAAACTCCCTCAACAACCAGTGAGCTCAGGGCAATGAAAATCATCAGGCAATTACCATTTGTGTGACCCATTTTCATCACTTCATTTAAAAAAGGGGGCCAACTGGGGCAAACTGGCTTAGCTCCATTGACTAGAGCACAATCAGCCCCCTAAGATTTATCTGCGTGGAAAATGCATATATTCTCTGAGTAGATCCACTTTTAATGACTGAACTGGATTTACAGCCTTACAGATATGTTCAGGAGAAGAGGTTCAGTTTCTCAGTGAGGGAATTAGTGAAACCAGTGAGGGGATGTACCAGGGAGTGCCGAGCCATGGATAAATTTGTTAGAAATGGAGGTTTGTGAAGCGAGATTTCAAATGTTGTGTGCAGAGGGACTTCAAGGCAGCAAGGGAAACACTCTGAAAATCTCCTTTTTATCAAAATATGTCACCACATCAAAGCACAGCCATCCTGTGAAGACATTTGGGCTTGACAATGTATTTGGTGAAGATTTTCTGGAAGTTTGAGGAATCTCTAGCTGAGAGAGGTGTCATGGTGTGGTATGGATTTTTTTTAAATTAGCTTTTTGATCCAAACCCAGTAATGTTAAGAAATTCCATTTTAGGACATCATTCTAAAACAATTCTGTCCTGTTCTGATGAAAAATGAAAACTAGCTTTGAAGCTATGAAAGCTGTCACAAACAGAATTATCTGCTTACATCAATAGCTGTAGGGGACAATGTTTGGCCTTCGAAAATCCATCCTAAACCAAGAAACCCAGCTAATGCAAGTTAGCTCTCACTGCAGTTGTAAATAGAGTTTTTTTCCTCATTCCTTTCTCTATTAATAATATCTAGTAAGTTCAAGGAAATGCATTGAGAAGCAAAGTCCTCTTTCTAGATTATACACAGTGAAGGGTTTTTTTGCCACCACTGAACACATGGATATAAGAGCCTAGGGGTGGCCTTAAGGAGGGTATGTTCCCCAGGTTTCCTGTCTTTTTGCAATAATAAGCAACATACCAGCTACCCCCACCTGGCCCCACCATCCAAAGCATCTTTCCATCACCTTCCCTGAGAGCTGTGAAAACCCCCATAGACTTGCCATTGGCCAGGATCTCCTCCCAGCACAGCCCACCATCTTCAGCAGAGCTCCCACCAAAGCAAGGTGCTAGGCAGCTCCAGGCTGGCAAAGCAAGGCCTGGGCAGATGCAGGTTGAGGCATGGTGTGAAAGAGGAGAAGGTAAGAGGTGGTGTTGCTCAATCTGGGAGACTGCACAAGGCTTGGAAGGCACTGTTACACGAAGGGTGGTTCAACTAGCTTCTACCAGATTTTGCCCTGAAATAAATCTTGCTGTAGTCCTGCCTAAATTTTCGGACCCAAGGTCCAGCTTTGTATCTTACACTCCTTATGCATCAGGAGGAGCAGTGAGTATCTCATTATTCATTCACTAACTAATGGCAGGGCTCTGCCAATTTCCTTCACATGGAGTTGTTCCTTATTCCCAAGAGGGGACCAGGTACATTCAACATGAGCACTGGAGGATCGAGGCGCTGCGAGTGAGCTCACTGCAGGCAGGATTTGGCCCAGACAGGACATCATTATTGAGACTTAACTTGCCCCTTCCATTAGCAGAGCCGTTCTGCTGGTTCGCTCCTGCGTAACTAGTGAAGAAAACAGTGAATGATGGTTCCTTCCCCAAAAGGCCTGAAACCCGTGAGCCCAGCCCTGTAATCATCACTCCCACGGCTCTTCCTTGACTTACACAAGCAGCTCCACATGTGGATGAGGTTGGAGGATTTTCAGGATGAGACCTCAGGTAATCCTGACCTGACCTGACTCACGAAGCGGGAGGAAGGAGTTCAATCCAACTGGCTTGGGAGGCTGTTCATCTTGCCAGAGGTACCCGATGCCAGTTCCTTTGAAAATAAAGAATTAATCATCTTTCTGATTAAGTTTAGATACCCTTAGATGGGCAAGGAGAAACGAGTCAAAGCTGAAGACACCATCAGAAAGGAGTGGAAGAGGAACAGTAGGTGTCAGGACAAATTGTTCTCATTTGGAAGCTCAGATGAAAAGAGATGTTGAATTGCAGGAGGTCAGTGTTTGCAGAGAACAGCCTGGCCTGTGAAGCCGGCCTCTCCCACCCCGACCCGGATGCTGAGTGAAAGCAAACAAGGCTTTTCACTCATTTTAAACGTGATCCTACACCATTAAAATCAGCCAGGCTTTGTCATTAACCCCAAGTTCACAGGTGGGGAGGGAACACAGCCCCCTATGTCCTGCCTATCCTGACGGTGGCAAAAAGACCATTTCTGAAACTTATCAGCTAAAATATCTGAACAAGCAGGTTTCCAAATCCCAGTGTGGACAGAACAAGCTGCTTTTTAGCAGGTGTTAGCAGGAAGAGATAAAGCTGCTCAGCTGAAAATATGTCATCATTCATTTGGAAATTTGTCAGTACAAGTGTGTTAGCACCTTCGCGCCAAGTCTGGACAAGCGCTGGAGGAGGGCAACGGCTGAACTAGCGAGGAGAGGGAGTTAGAACTTGCTCTGAGGGCATCCCAGTGCTGCAATACTTTGGGTAGGGGAGAGAAAACAACTATTCTCTAACAGGAACACTTTAAAACCAAGGGGTTTAGGAAAGAAGTTTGCAACTGCCAGCATTTTACACCTGCTCCTAGCAAAGTCTGAGGCAGCTGTGGCCACATGGAGTCTTTTCTGTGTTAGGATTCCTGAGGCTAATGCTATTGTGGGAGCTAAACCAGGTTTAGCAGCAGTGGGACCACTACAGGAACAAGACCCAGATGGACAGAGCTAGAGAGGGAAGGGGTCACCTCCCAAGAACTCAAGCTCTTCTTGTGCTAGCCCCTGCTGCTATAGCTGCTTTGGCATCCAAGTTAGCATTTTGGATACTGCACGCTCAGAGCAAAACCCAGCCTAGGCATCTTCATGTCCTTCCATTGATATCCATAGCAGAGCTTCAAGCGCAGGGTTCACTTGGCTTGTTTTTCTCCGTGCAAAGTGGCTGCACAGTCCCATTCACTTGGCATTTGCCCAAGCAGCTGCTGATACAGTCCCGAAGAGACACAATAAAAAGGCTGGGGGAATGTACAAATTCAATTTAATGTGGAATGAGGGACCAATTAATCTGATCCCCAAGGAACACAAAGATATTTATTTTCATGACAGTGTTGTGAGGGCTCCTATTCTAAGACAAGAACAGCTCTCATCCCTTGGATCCACACTCCCTCTGTGCAGACATGCCCGAATGGCCAGTTTTGAAGCCAGCTCCCAACTTGCTGCTTGCAACCAGATTTTGTATTTTGAGCCATCTGTCTCTTTGGCACAAACAAATGGGTATAAACCCAAGCCATGGAGACACCTAACAGCAGCAAGGACAATGTGAATTGGGATGCTCAGATGTCTATCCTGTTTCCCAGGCACACCACGATTCCTCTCCCATCCCAACAAATCCATTGCGACACATCAAGTGGAGTGTCCCCGTGAATGGCTTTAAAGGATTATTAAACATATTCATGACGTCTGAATGGAGTTATAAATAATAAATGGCCAGTGCCAATGTCTCAGTATCCAGGACAGATTTCTAGAGCTATATCCCAGTCCACAGGTTGCAGAAAGAAATATTTAACCCATGTACAGGGTGAGCAGAACTATGAGAATATTAATCCTGATGGTCCTCTGACTATTAACATCAGCACTAATTACCATCACTGCAACTTTCACTCCAGCCTGTTCCTCCAGGTCTGTACATTAGCTCACAGTTTCCTGAGCAAAAATATTTCAGCCTTTCCTGCCTTGCTGCACAGCCCTGCCAGGTCTCCTAACCCTCCTCTCCATGCTCTGTGCCATGGGTATCCGGATCCTGCTGTGCCGACCCTGTGCTGGGGCAGCTGTAATTGTGTTGCCACAATATTGGATTAACAACACAGTGCCTCTGAAGGTACATCATGTTTTTAATTTCCTATCTGATGAAAAAATAGTTGCTGAAATCAACTAATTTTCATCATATTTAAGAGAGTGATCGAAGTTCTGTTACTGTGCACGACCAGAGCTACCTCCTCCTTGGATAAAAGAAGAAAAAACAATTTCCTGCCCAAATCCACTTGGGATACACAAGTCCCCTGAGTGGCGACTTCCACCATCACATAATGTCAGAGCCAATTGAACATGGTGTGCTGGCATGATGCACAGCAGCCACTGGCACCTTCACCGAAAACACATCCCGAGGGGGAGGTGGAAGCTCTCAGCACCATGGCAGCTACAGCAGGCCAAGAAAGTGCCTCAGACACCAAAATCTCCTGAAATACTTTGTAAAGGTGATGCATGGAGAAGCAGTTTTCTAAGAGCAGGCAGTGACTGTACTGGGTGTTTAAACCTTTCCAGCAGTTCTGATTTCCACTTCTTGTAGGAGCAGAAAGTAGAGACAAATGAAACCATGTCAAAAAAAACCAAAACTGTTTCCTGGCACCACACAGGGCTGACATGAACAGCCATGCAGTGCTGGCAGTGTCACTGCAGTGGCAGTGCAGGTTGGCCATGGGGACCAAGGCAGGGCCAGGCTTGGCACACTGGCTTTTCTCTGCCCACAGCCTGCAGCTGGCATTGGGATCCCCTGAGAGCTCTGGACAGGTCATTACTGACACTTTTAAGGGGAGGAGAAAAAAGCTTATGGTTACCCCTGGGCCAAAACTGCTTTCTCTCCACATAGGAAAATTCTCATCTGTTTGGTGGAAATGGCGTAGCGCGGTCTAAGCATGCCTGAGCCCAGGTGAAATAATATGGCAATGCAACCTCAGACACGGACCCAGGCCAACACGCATGACCTTACAGGAGAAAGATCTGAGCCCTGATCATGGACACCAACTCGTCAGTACATCCATGATGACAGAAGACCCATACTGCGTCCCTACGAAGCTTCCTGAGCTCAGATCTTTTTGCAGTGTTTTGAGCGTGGTCAGATACTCTGACCTCCTGCATTAGTTCAGCATGTCCAGGCAGCCTGAACCACACTAAATATATTCTCAGTAGGAGACACCCCTCTTTTCAAGGAGTTTTTAGCCTAATTGTACCATACAAAGGGTGAGCTTCACACCATGAGGCACAGTGGGTCCATAGTGGAAGGCTATGTTAGTCAAGCCAAACACCAAATCCCATCCAGGAGGTCACATTGGTCCTCCAGAAGTCCAATGACTCAAGCAGATAAAAGGAGCTTCCTCCCCAAAGACAAACAGTTCTTCTGAGCCATCTAGGGACAGATTTAGATATGTGGAAGAGGCAAGACAAAGCCAGTGTGTCATCTCTGTGGCTATGTGTCAAGGCAAAGCAGCTTGTCCACCACTTTAGGACATGAGAAGGGACAAACCCTTCTACTACGCCCAGCTATCCCAGGTGCAGGATGAGCCTCATAAGGCATAACTGAAGAAGTTATACCTCCTAGGGTATAACTGAACAAGCCCTTCAGACACTCTGGGCTATGTGTGGCTTGGTCATCTCCAGTCTCGACATGATGGAGCCAAAGCAAGTGGACTGAGGATCTTGTCACTAACAAGGCAAAGGAAACTTAGGGGACTTGAATGAGAAAAACAATGGAGCATAAGTTGTTCAAAGCAAGAATCATCTTTCTCCTTTGCACTGTACAGTACAGATGACCACAATTCCTGACTGGCAAATATAAGCACTTGTGCGATAAAATGAGAATAATAACAACAGCTATGGTCATTTTAAGGAAACAGAATGAAATATAATACATTTAGGTTGAGTATCAGTTGCTGTTTCTGGAATTCCTTTAGTAATGGAGTAATTTGTCAAAGGAAATTAAAGAAGACACATTTCAGAAGATCTTATGGACATTGGATGAAAGAAGACAAAATATATTTTAGATAAAATCCTACATTAATATCATGGAATGGAGGGGGTATTTTTTTTTTCACCTCTAGTTTCTGTGCATGCTCAATCTTTTACCCAGGGGGATTATCTCTCTCTTAACATGTTAACATTAAGACTGCATACTTCTCTGAAAGATACAATACAATGAAACACAAAGTATTGAGCTCAATACAAAAGTAAACGGGTGAAGTTCTGTGACCTCTGTATTTCATAGGGGATGAGACTAGATGATCTAATGGGCCCTTCTGGTCCTACTGGTTTTAACTCCATCAATGAGTGACTTTTTAGAAGTTATTTTTATTTTTGTATCCTATGCAATTCTTTTTGCATCTTTACTATGAGATAAGAGGTTTAGGGAGACCAAGTTGAATTAAAGATCCATATAACAACAAATAAATAAATATGCAGTGTTTTTGCTGACAAATTGAGGGTATCATGGATCAGCAGTTTTATTATAGTCTCAGAGAGAAAAGATCAAAAGACAGATCAATGCATCAGCTTTTAGTTGGTTTTAGATGGCACGCTAAGGGATTAAGAACTCAAAGGATTTCCCTTCAGTCTCAGAGAGTTTCCAGAACATGTAACAGTTTTAGGTCAAATTATAATAATTAACTTGAGATAGCATGTTGACTAGAGAGGAACTTTGCCAAAACCAATTTTGCACATCACTAAATACTGACATTTGAATTCAGAAGGGAAACTTGCTTTAGCTCACCCACAAGTTTATACAGGTTCAACCATTAAAAGGGAGGTTGATCTTTGCAAAAAACAAGAGCTGAAAGTTGTAACGCTTCCCAAGTCAGATGGGGAGTAGTCCCAAGAGGATGTATAATACAGCATAAAGAATGTTTAAACATACATGGGATCTTGCTGCCGTGCAGATAGACATGGCCTCTTAAAACTCTGATAATCAATCAGCAACAAGGTCATTAATCAGCACTTCAATGTTCTTAAGAGATCCTCAGGAAACTGGTAAATGTAAATGCCAGGGCTTATTTTTAGTAGGCAACTCATCTTTGATAACGAATAGATGGACACTTGGCAGGAAAAGAAAATACAATCTCAGCCCAAAGTTGAAATTTTACATTCTTATTAAAGAGCTGCTGTATCTCAGTCAGGTTGGATTGCCTTGCTGCAGGAGTCATTGGGTCATACCACACAGCCTGCATTAGATAAAGAGCGAGGCTGTATTAGGAGGAGAAATAGTCAGTTTTAAGGTCACAAGTAGCTGGTTTTTAAGCAGAAAATATCCACTCCCTGTTGCTCCATATCCAAGTGAACAAGCAGAGGGGAGCTTGAATGTCTGCGGTGGCCAGACGTAAGTTGTATTCAATTTTATTTCAACCCACATTCCTCAAACTTCAAACTGTCATTACTTCCTATCACCCCTGCAGGCTGCTTCACCCCTTTAGAGGAGATGAGGCAGCTGGAGAAAGTCATTTCATTAAAATAAAAACACAAAAAAACCCACAGAAAAAAAACAAAAAGCAGGCATCTAGGCTCCAGCTTGAAGAATTAGACAGTCCAACAATCGCTGGGTCAACTCACATTAAACTGAACAAAGAGCAGACGGCAAGAAGAAGATGAGATAAATGGCTCGGTGGCTGCTGCCTGTCCCTAATTCTCTGTTGACTTTCACCAGCGCCTTGTCAGAGGGGGGCTGCAGCATTTGACCCCCCGTTTCCAGGCGCAGGCAGGGAGCGGGGGACACATGCAGCAGTGTTAAATAGGCGACTCCATCCCTGCGTGCCCCGGCCCTGCCATGGGTGACTGCTCTCCCAAGTCAGCCTATCAGGAATTTATTGCCTCTTCTCCATCACCCGGCAAAGAAACTGTCACACAGATGTTGGCATTGTAACTCATTCAGTGTCACCGTGGGGTTCTCCGCCATTGTGTCCCCGCACAATGGGGCAGCATTCAGGCAAGGGCATGGCGGGGCTGCAAAGGTAGCCCGGGGCCCAGGATGTGCTGATGCGCTCTTTGTTGCAGCTCCTTCGCCCAGGGTATCGCCTGCCCTTGCACTCCCCTGCACTGGAGGCAAGGCCTGGAGAGGAGCTGGCAGGAAGGAAGGATTTTCTGCCTTTTGTGGGCTCTTTCTGTGCTATTTTTGTTCTCCAGGATGGCTTTTGTTGCCCAAGGTAACGATCCTTGGCCCTTATTCATATCTCTGCTTTTGTCCGGGGGCCTTTGTAGGCAGTGCACTGGGGGTGAAACCCGCCAGACACAGCACCAGGGCTAGCCCCTGCTATATATATCGCTATAAATAACTAGTTGTGAGTTACATAGTATGAAATCATCCTTGTCAGAGTATTGGTGGCAGGTTGTGCAAAAGGTTTCACAAAGACACAGTAGATGCATCCCAGATGTGCAAAGCATCCCCAAGAACACACCCCACTGACCACAGAGGTGACAGGGTGACAAGCAGCATCCCAAAGCCCGGTCAGGACAAGCATCTTCACAGTCTGTCCCACAGCCACGTACTGTGGGCCCCTGGGCTTCTTTAAGTGCACACACACTCCTATCCATAGGGAAGGCCAAGAAAAAAGGGGTTCTAGGAGTGATGTAAACCAAAGCAAAACCCTCCCCCCAAACCCATGCTGAAGCTTCTGGGATGATGCTCTCACCCCTTCTGCACACTCCTCCCCCAGTGCCTGTGAGGGGACAAGATGGCAGGAAACACAGGCATACTGCTCTTTCGACACACTCATATATGCACATAAATATGAAAAAGTAAAACCAGCTTCAGTCCTTAAAAGAAGAGGAGTTCCAAGGACACATCTTTGTTCCCCACTGCCAGTACCAGCGGTATCCTCACCACGCTCAAGCCAGAAAGGCAAAACATGGAGTGGGACAGCCCACGGTGACACCGCTCTGCACTGAAGCCTCTCCTGATGCCCAGTGCAAGTTTTGCTCCGGCTTCCTATGCAGAGCTCCCCCCCCCCCCGGGCTCCAGACCTGCAAACAGTTATGCAAGTTCTCACATGCATACTATTAAGCCTATTTGTTTTTGTTTTTTCAGGTTCAAGGCCTCGGAGTGTAAGCTCCGGAGGGTAGGGAGGCTCTGCTGTTCAGACATCTAAGGCACCACACCCAGCTGTGAGGAGGAGGGATTTTTTTTTTAATTTTTTTTTTTTTTTTTTTTTTTTAAACTCCCATCCATCAGCTCAACAGCAACAATGGTGCCAAATGAAGTCTTTCCACTCATGCAATTTTTGCGGTCTAAAATTCACCACGTGTTTAACCACGACTCCTTGGCCGGTCCCTGCAGCACCCAGGTTCCCAGGTGGTCCCCCGTCCCAGCACCAGCCAAGCCTGCAACTGTTTAGTTTCTAAGCTCAGGGCAGTCAGGCCAGAGTGGATACAGGCCAAATATAATATAGACACACACAGGCCTATATTATATAAAATACACACACACACTTACACATATTTTATGTATATACATATACATATGTATATAAAAATATATAAACTCACACACAATGTGTGTGTTTAAAATAGAACGCCCCAACCAGAAAATAAAATATTTTACTGCAAAGTGAATGGATTTTTTTAATGCTTAGAAAAACGTGTTAAAATAAAACTAGAACATTAATGAATCCCTGTTCAAATGCCGTTGAAATACAGTGCTTCTTACTGACTGCACAAAAAATTTTTACTGTTTATTTATATCACTGCTAATAGGAAAATCTCATTCGGAGTGAAACATTACACTTGCTATAGAGTGGCCTAAGTCTTCATGGCCCACCAAGCTGTCCTCAGCAGCAAACCTATGGTACAGAGGGTCTGGAGAACTCATGGCCTTGCTGAATGCAAGCTTGAAAAGCAAAACTGGAGCATATAAAGTTCACCCTCCTGGTGGGGTCCTTTTGCCCTCATGAGACTCCTGAGCCAGGCAGTTTTCTCTGAGCCTGAGCTAGGGAAAAGCCTACCCTCCATACCAGCCCTTTTTTTTAAGCTTTCCCCTCAAACGGGTGCCATCCACTGTGGAGAGCTGCCTGGTGTCCCCACAGGCAAGGTGACTTCCCTGAATAAAGTCCTCTGTAGCACCTAACATACTGTCCATGATGCTGGCTTCTGAAGAGAGGACCATCTCCACTTAACACGCCTTGTTGTTTGATTGAAAGACCCTGGTGGGGGTTGATAACCAGGCCAGAGAGGGTTTCTTGATGGAGGTAGGCTTTGAGATCTCAGACCTTCAAACAGAAGCCACAAATTGTGTGGGCAGGTTTCCTGAATCATTACACCCTGTTATTAGGGCTTTCAGCTGGGAAGGGGAGAGACCTGGACTGTTCCAGTGGCAATTTAATTATTTTATACAAATGGGAACATCTTTAAAAGTTTTAGAGTCTGGGAGAGGCTTTGAGAGCTGCGTTTGGACATTTCTTTGGAGAAAGCAAGTTCAAGTCCTATCAAGCAGAGGAAAATCACTCATGGGAGTCTCCCGTATCCCAGATGAATACTTTAATTATTGGCCTGGGCACACAAGGAGGAGGCGGGGGGAAACACAGCATTACTCCTTTCTCCAGTTCTTCAACTGACAGAAGTGATTAACCCTTCTTGGGCACCAGACCAAGTCCAACCTTTGGGCCTCCAGTCATAACAGGCACCTCTAGTCCATGCAGCAGTAAAAACTAAAGGCAATGGTAGACACTTCTCTGTGGTTGTGAGGGTGATAAAGGTCCCATTAAGCTTCCCCTGTGGCCAGTGGCCAGAGATGAGCTTCTTCAGAAGGCAAACACAACCACATTTCCCTCTAGAGGGGTCTGTCTTTTCCCACTGAAGGAGGAGGGATCCCTGGCCACCAAAGTCCTAAGGCAAGGAACCTTCTCTGGTGCTGAAACAAGGTGGGATGAATCAGAGAGTCCAAGAATGGTTTGGCTTGGAAGGGACCTTAAAGAGTACCTGGTTCCAACCCCCCTGCCCTGGGCAATCCGGGCACCAAACCTCAGTGTTTCCTCAGCCCTTCCCCTCCTGAAATTCATTAATCACATCCTGTATGGTGCCCGGTGCACTGTGTGGATGCTCAGTTTCCCTGCATAAAGATTATTCACACAGTGACCCATAACTTTGGCTGAATGAGAGCACTAACTTATGTAAAGGATTGAGCCAAGCTCTTGGAAGCTAACGGGAAAGAAAACAAACTGGTATGCTGACATAGCCTTATAATATGGAGTAATCAAGAAAAAGAGCAATGCTAACATGGCTTGAACAGTACATGAATTATGTAATGCTGACATTGAAATGCCTGAACAATGGTGGGAGGAATCCCTTTTCCTTAGAGTTCAGAAGAACATGGTGCCCTGGACTAGCTGGGAGGGCAGCCTGCCAGGACAGGACAGCAGACCCCTTCCAAGTCTGATGAGTAACTAGTTTTCACCAGTTTAACAAAGAAAGCTTTCAGCATGTAGATATAATGATGGCACAACCTGAGGAGACAAAAGGAGAGGGCCAACGTTCACAGTCAAAACAGGCTAGTCTGAGTCAGTTTGTTATGGTGGATGTATCTGAGCTCACCCAAAGATGATTTTGAGATTCCTTGAGTAATCTTATGCAGCAAACCTAGCTAATGGCTGTGCTCAGGTTTTGTGTAAGTTGTAATTCATAATCACCATTGCATCAGGAGGAAAAATTAAAAATATTTAGCTTTGTACAAGTTAGTCTAGAACAACATAAATACTGGGGTTCCTCTGGGAAAAGGCTTTCTTAAGCAAAATTACTGGTCACATTGATTAGGTATCTCTAGACCCCCAAGAGGAGATCTAGACTCAGTAACTCAAGCTTTTCACCAACAGCTCTTGCCCAGGACTATCATGCGACCAAGGGTAGCTCAGGGTGCAATGAGAGCAAAGGAGTCCTAGCCATAAGTTACTGGATGACAGTCCTCTTGATACCCTCCATCAGCAACCAGAGCAAACACCCACTGAGTTGGTGGAAAGAATCTCACTCACTTCAGTGGTCTTTGGATCCTGTCCCAAAGGGGAAAGCAATTTCCGTCACAGAAATATGCCTGCCACCTAGCTCATTTATTGCTCCTTTGTTAAATGTACTATAAAGACTTACTCAATAAAGTTCCAGAAATCATCCAATATCAACAGTTTTCAGCTGGAGTGATTAACCAAAGCCCAGGAACTTGGAGAGCAAGCATATTAATGTCTTCTGGCCACTAAATCTTTCTTGCCAAGCAATAAAAGAGCCAAAAAAAGCTAAGTGATTAGGAAGTTAGCACAATAACTCCAAATCCCAAAGAGGGTTCGCTAATTGTTTACAGAAGATAGACTGTAATGAAGGGATGATTAGAAATATGTCAGCTGCAGGACTTTGATAGCAGTAGATCTGTCTTGGCGGGGGGAGGAATAGACTATAGAGAGCAACAGCAGTCAAATAAGCAGAGGGCAAATTACTGGCTGCTCAGCCTCAGAGATTTTGCAGTCCTGCAAACATCTACTATATTGGTCTAAATGTAAGATGGCATCAGACATGCCTGATATTTTGCTTAATGGGAAACAAATTAAAAAGAAGTGGACACATCATGGAGCCATGGTGTTGCCTTTCAACCCAGATGGGACCATCCACTCCTTGGGAGCAGCGCTGTACACAGCTGCTGTTGAAGCAGATGATGGGCAGCAGTGACCCAAGGCAGCTTGTGATATTGCAGCCGTGAGAAATGAAGGCAAACTTGGGCAGCATCTGATTCTGGTTTTCTGGATCCTGTTGGTGCTGTTGACATTAGAGGGCATGGGGACAGCCAGGGGACAAGCTCAATATCTGGCATGCTTGCTTGGTATCATCAGTGAATACACAGTAAAGTGAATTTTTGCAATCGTTTTCATATGTTTGGGCCAGTACAATGTATCCAGAGCTGTGATGCTCCATAGTCCTGTCTCCTGCATGGCTGCCGTCCACTGGTAGGTGTGTATTAACACCTACAGCTTTGTGTCAGATCATGCAAACTGGAGCACAGGACAAGACTAAAGGAGTGGGTGGAGAATTCAGGGCCACTTTACCTGTATGGAAAGTCAAGGCCAACCACCCTCAGTCACATGACCTCCTCTGAGTGTTGAATCTCACCACTTGGCTGTGCCAGGCACCATGTGTAGAAGCTTGAGGCACCTATCAGAAGCACAGCCAAGCAAACACACACACAAACATCCCTGTGCCAAGAGGCTGATAACAATGTTTATCTCTTCCAGGGCTTCCAGATCCAATTGGCTCAATTGGCTCTGTTTCTATGAGATATTTTATTTTTCTAATTTTCAACACTGCAAACCCTGCCTGGAGCCCATTAAACTGTGTCCATACACCCCAGGACTCAGGGCTGTCCACAGCAGTTAAGTATGAGCTCTCAAGGGAGGGAGGAAATAGGGATGGGTTGTAATAAATACTAACAGGGTGCTTTAACGAGGCCTGTGGGCACAGGTCCATGAAGCACTTTGCACCTCAGCCCGACCAACGTAGCCTGTGTGCCCCATAGGATCCCCCTGGACCAAGCAGTCTCAGGGTCTCCAGTTAAACTGGCCGGCTGAAGACAAGATGCTTTGCTCTGCTGTAGCTGCTTCAGACACACAGACCTTGTAGCTGGCACCAGGAATTTCTGCCAATGACTTCAAAGAGGGCAGGATTCAACTCATCGTTTGAAGCCCAGCCCCGTTCCCTGTCCTTAGGCAAGTGGAGGAGCCATGAGAACAGCTCAGAAAGCTCAGCTGCTTCAAAGTGCATCTGCCTACCTTGGGAATCAAGAAGTGCCCTAAAAACACACCTCCCCTCCACACCTGCAAAGTGCTGGTGACCCGTTCGCACTGCCTGAGATGAGATGAATGCCCGTGCCCTACTTGCTAACTGCATGGTCCTCAAACGTCTGAGTCCCTGCTATTTCACATCCCATCCCAGCTCTTCCCGCTGTGTACTGCCACAAAAGCTGTGACAGCCCAAAGGCTTTACCCTAGTCAAACACCCATAATCAGAAGAGTAAAGGCATAATCCTGTCTAGGATGCATGACTTGATAGTTCAGCTTCCCTGACAGCAGTGGTGGAAAAACAGCACAGAAATATTTTTGTAGCATTATGGCAATCTCCTTCTTAATTAATACTTTATTGCACTAATTCAGCCTGCTTTGCTGCTTGCAGGTCATCAGTATGAAGTCACTCACCCCCAAAGGGGCTCGTAAATCAGATGTTTTCCCACGGTGCAGTGTTCCTCCCCCCATCCTGTCCTACCCAAGGATGAGGCCAAGCAGCACCCCCATTTCCCCAGGAAGTCTACGGGGGAATTTTGCAAATTAAGTGATACAATGCCTAAAAGGCCAAAGAAAACAGGGTGAGGGGCCATTCCCCAGCCCTGGGCCGACAGGAGAGGCTGGCCAAGTGCATGTTCTCGCCATCCCAAGAGGACGAGTTTTGGGAACAGCCCTGTGCTCACGTGTTCCCCTGGATGGTGCCACAACACCAGCTCGGAGAGTGTGAGTTAATGCAGGCCAAATCTGTGCCAAGGCATTTGCTAACAATGAAACTGTGTGGATGGTCACAGGCTAGGGCACAAGACCATGTGTTGGTCATGCATGTCTGCTAGTGGCCATGGAGCAGAGGGACCTGCCCATACTGACCTCATGCTGCCAGGTCAGTGCATGACTTGTTAGACGCAGCATTTCGGAAAGCAAAGGCACCAAATTTTCTATATGAAAAAGGCCCACAGGGAAGTTCTGAGGGAGGCTTGAGACACTTCATGACTCCTTGGAAGAGATGGTTCAGGATGCCACTGCATGCAGAAGCATGTAGCCTTGGGAAAGCTCCCTTTTGTCTCAGGGCCTCTGTTCCCCATCTACCCAATGGGAAAAACAGCACATTCCCTTCTCACAGGGGTGTTCTTAGAGTTGTACATCAAAGACCACAGGGTGTCTGGGTGCTGTGGGGACGGGAACCACATGAGCACCCAATCTGAGATGAAAACACAAAGAAAGGAATTTTCAAACAGAAGTAATCTAAGTCAATTTTGTCATCTCCAACTTCAAAGGTACAAGCTCCATTATTTTGTCTGCTCAGGAAATGGGAAAACATTCTTCTTGTCCAATACAGATTCATGCCGACAGCAGGCAAAATTTTGGCCTATTGAATTAATTAACATCATTTTTAATTGAGGTTCCAAATTTCACCCGGCCTGGCTTAGGGCATGTCTACACAGATGGGCGCAGACACACGCTGGCTCCTCTGTCTGCCTTCCAAGCCAGCTTGACTCAAGCTGGCTTCAGCATCATGTCGTGCTCACATGAGCTATCTGGCTACTTGAGGGGAACTAAAACATGCTCCTAACAGACAGGGTGCAATATTTAAGCCCAGCACTGCATGAACATGGCTTCATGGCTTCTGGATGAAGCTGGCTTGTGCCCAGTTGGCTTGGAGTGCAAGAGAAGAGCTCACATCTGTTTGCATCCATCCATGCAGGCATGCCCTTATATGCCTGTTTTCATGTTTACTAAATATCTTTTTATTTGGCCACCCACTAATGGAAGTATTTTCATGACAGCTTTTAGAAACTGTATAGCTTTCCGTTTTACTATTTCCTTGTACTGTACAAAGCCAAAATATTGTGGTGTTCACAATAATCAGCAAAAATCAGGAATAGAAACATACATTATTATGAGAGCATTAAATAGCAACAAATTAATTACATTTGTAAAATGTTTTTGTTTCTGATAATCACAGGTGCTATTTACAACACAGGTTTTATTTCATACGTGGGTGTGTGTGCAATGATCTATCATTTTGGCAGATTCTTCTAAAAAAAGCACATTCATCAGTCCTTACTTCAATAAAGTACTCAACCGGAGTAAAATCTACAAGACGTGGAAGTATCCATGGAATGGATGCAGTCACAGGAAAACAAACCATCCCCATTTCATCTGTATTAATGTCCAGCCAAGCTCAGGATAAATACACACACAGAGACACAGCTGAAACAATCTGAGTATTTACTATGATCGGTTTTCAGCATAGGCCACAGATATGTTTGGAGTGAGCGCAGTCACTGGAAAGAAATTCTCTGGACCTGGAATAATAGGAAGTGCACAGAGTGTACAGAGGAAAAAACCTTTTCACAGGAACACAAATCATTCAGAATTCGCAGGGACATAATTTACAATGAATGTAGTAATTTACTCAGGGAAGGAGGAAACTTACAATAATTTATTTGAAGTGGCTTTCTTTGCATAAACACTGACCAAGATAAAGCTTATCAGAGGCATTCTTATAGCTTTTGTGTGCAATTGTAGTAGTCCATGGAGTATTAGTTATTTGGCAGTTAACTTGTTATTCTGATATAAAACATACAAGCCAATTAAGTATCTTTAACCATTCACTGTCCACTGCTGGAATAATGTCAGTGCTCCCATGACTCTCAATCAAAGTCTTTGCTTATGACATTAGTATCATGATAATGTTGCCAAAAAATGGAAAAATGAAAGTTCCTACCAAAATAACATAGTCACTGGGGAAAGAAATGATAAGCAGAGGTTTACAGAATTTGTCTTGTTGAAAAAAAGTCTAGGACCACAAAACACACATAGGAGCACTAAGGCTTTCTTCTCAACAGCAGCATTTCTAGGCCTTTACTCAAGGCAGCCTCATAAACTCAAGCGCATGGGCATTCCCAGGGGACAGCAGCTTTCAGAGCTGCTTTGTGAACTATGGAGATCAGGTAGATCTGCCAGTCAAATGAGAATGGTATTGCTGCTTGTGTCAGTGCCAGATAGCAACAATTTGTACACCTAGACGTTGCCATTAACAGTTAGACCTTACAATAATACAAATAAGAATTGCAATGACGGATCAAGGCAACATCTATCCTGTTACTACTGTTGAAAAGAAACATATGTTTCATAGAAAGATAAACAGAACAAACCCACCAAAACTCTTGTGTTTTATATTCCTCTTGTAGCCTGTTCCTCTGCTGTGTGCCTGTACTATTCATCCTACCACAACCCTCCAAAATCAGTAAGAAGCTTGCAGGACTAAAATGCAGGTAGGTTTGACCCTGTGGGAGATCTCCATCCACCCTCAGATGCTGCATGGACAAGAGTTAGGAAAGGTTTATTGCTTGAACATCTGCATGGAGGCAGGAGGTGTTTCTGCAGTACCACACCCTGATGCAACACCCAGCCTCAGAGAGACAGGGAAGAGAAAAGCAAGAGATTTGTTCTTCTCTCATGTTTGCTATGGTCACCATTTCTTGGAGCTTAATCCAAGCTCTTCAGAACTCCCAAAGAAATAAATTAACAAGGCTGGACACTGCAGCTGCCAAAATAAAAGATTATTCTACACTCATGAGAACTAAAATTACTTATGAGCTCAGCAAAAATCTCTTCTAAGGGTACAAATTCTCTGATCATCTGTAGAAGAAAATAACCCAGTTAAACAGAGGACTGTAACTAAACAGTTATTCAGGTTTGGCTGAAAACATTTGGCCTGCAGAGATTATTGATTCCTTGTTTATAGATGATGTGCCTTACAAGACCAAAGGTTCGAAGGGCTGTGGGGCAATGTGAGCAAGAGGCCTTGAGACAGTTAAACCAACAAGATGACTGTGGCAACTGCTCTCCACACTGACCAAAGCTTAAGGTAAAGTAATGCCTCTAACTGTCACGGGATATCTAGTAGTTTTGATGAATTTCAACTTCTGACCTTAGGCCCGCAATGGTGGAGTTTGATGCAAGATGAATGAGGAGACAGTTGCTTAAACCAACTTCTCCTTTGAGGGCCTACCCCCTGGGTTGTTTCTGGGGACACTAGTATCAGTGGTATGTATATTTTCATTAGCTTCACTGTACCTTTAGTCAGGTCCTACACCTATGTTTCAGCTGGGTACCAAGCACAGGCTGAAGCCCATACAAGACCAAGCTCACCAGTTGTCTTTCTTGCACAGACTCCAGCTCACATTCAGGTAAGCAAAAGTTCCAGGGTGCAAACACATATAGCATGGACAGAAGTCTGGAGGTGCATATCGAGGTGAAGAAACAATCCGGGGTTTGCTCATAATTTATTCCTGCACCAAAGGATGGTCTGGCCTGTCCTGTCTGCTCAAGGGACACAAATGCACTGAGGGTATCTACAGGGCTGTCAGAAGCTTCCTGCTACATCATCTTTGCAACTGTGGCCCAAACGAGGAAGGCTGATACAGAGACACCCTCTCAACTCCTTTGCCACATAAAGGGACACGAAAACAGAGTAACAGATAATGTTGCTTACACAGCACTCCCACAAGCTTTTGCAACAAAACACTGTAAGTAACTGTTAGTTTGGATTAGTTCTTCAAAAGACCTTTGTAAGATGCTCATTCTTGGCACATCAATAGAGGGTGGCAGGAGGAGGATTATTTTGGTGTTGCACTTCTCTTTGAGCTTAATGTTTTTCCCCTATGAGCACCTAAGGATGGTAGAAGCTGTGCCAGGTTCTGCAGGTTTTCCCACCTGATAGGCAGGTGAGTAGATAGCTGTTGTCAACCATCACCCAACCCACAATTGCCTTACCTTGCTGCCTTGCAAAAACACATCTGTGCTTTGTCTCCCAAAGAATCTTACAGCAATATTTCTGACGTGTAAGTTATCACACTGTAGAAACAACTGTCCTTTCTGGAACTGAATATAGCTCCACATTCACTGTCAAGCCCTACCCAAATCTTCCACTAGGATTAATTCCACTTACAAATACCAGTCTGCAATTTTCCGTCTGCTGTCAAGCTCGACCGGGCATCCAAGAAAGTTTTTCCTTGGTTTTAGCAGGAAAGCCTTGTCCTTCCATCTATGGACTCCATCCATTGCTGTCAGTAAATGACCCTGTCCTACCCCATCTAGACTGCTCTCTCCAGATCAGGAAAGATATGCAATACTTACAACTGGAACATTCGTTTTCTCTTCATGCTCCACAGTTGCCAAAATAAACTCTCCACGAGATAGAGGCAAAAAGTTACTAACAGAGTGAGTTATGCCCTGATTGCTGCATTCCTCTCGGCATTCCCTGGGGGCTTGCTTGCTGCACAGCCTGGAGAGGAAGTGCTCTGCATGCTGGGTTTGTTTGTGTACCCCTTTCAGGATTTAACTCTAGCAACACCTCATGAATGAATGAGTGAATTAATGAATATAAAATATGAGCAAACAAAGTGCACTCAGTCCAGCTCCTGATTTGCTTTATCCCACACTTGCTGGGCCAGGCTGAGGGGCAGAGGTATGTATTTGTGGCCCACCAGGCTCGTGCTGCATGAAAGCATCCCCTTTCCTATTGGTTTTTAATTCCTCATTATTTAATTTTAGAGTGTTTCCTTACTTCTCTTTGTCTGCAGTGAAAGGAAAACCAAAAGCTCTCTCATGACCATAATGCTCCCTTTCCTTCGTCTTCTTACCAGGGTAGCTTATCTCAGCCCCCTCTCCAGGGTGTGGCAGCCAGCACCTTGGGCTGTGTGCTATATGAGGCCATGCCACTCATCGTAGCAAGCAATACAATATTCTCCCTGTTTAGTCTCCACCTCATTCCTTTCCCTCACCTCTATTTGTTTTCTCAACTGAAGAAATGCACAGAGCAAAGCTTTTACTCGCCTACAACTCTTTCCTGGTTAAAGCAGTTCATTGAAAACACTTTTCATGACCTGCACTAACCAGACCTTCTCATATCATCATATTCAGCCTTTTCATTCCTGTGGCTTTAGTCACTTTTTCATTGTTGTTTCACCACTTTGCACATATGGAGACATGGCTGACTGGTTCATTCTTTCCCTAACCATCCTTATGGCTTTTTTATACTGCATGCCATTCAGGCTACACTTTGCTCCCCTGGGGTGGCATGCTGAAGATCCACACAGCCTCACTGCTGTTGGCATCTCACTCTCAGCTCCCTGGGAACTTCCAGCTACCCAGGAGCTTTTCAGACAAACAATTTTATTCCAGTGGCTTGAAAGGCCATCACATGGAGAGATGTCCCAGGCATACCTCCCTTCCACAGACCTAATGTCCTGTGCTGGACAAATCTCATCACCCCAGATTCATTATACTGTATGGACACCTCCTGCTAAACACAGGATTCAAAGCCTCTAAGTATTGAAGCCATATAACCATGAGTCCCCTGCCCCTTCAGCAAGTTCAACACGCACTTAAGGTTTATGAGGGCAATACGCTAACATCAAGCAAATACTAAAATCTACTTTATGCTGGACAAGAATAGAGTCATACTACATGGATGTGATAGTCACTCCCTTGTCATGGTGAGATGACCTCCTTATCACACTCTTGACTACACCTATAAATAACACCATCCTTCTACAAACAACTGCAAGAAGCTGACTAGAAAAGCATCTGCTTTGTGCTCCCATTCTGCTTTGTTGCCATGTCTCCATGCAGTACCCAAGATTGCAGTCACAAGGTGCCATTTGGGGTGACTGGCTGAAGCAGAGCTGAGAAACTGGGACTCTCAACCACAAATCCCTTGGGAATACTCGTGTCAGGCACTTCTCAGCACTGCTGCCTGTGAGGAAGTTACTTCTGATGTCTTTTACCATGAAAACTTGCATCTCTCCATCAGTTGACCTCATCCCCTCTCTCCCATTCTTGCTTCCAGCTATTTCTTCACCCAAATAACTTCTAAGGCTGGCAGGTGAAAAGTGAGCCAGCTGTGAAAAGCAAATGTCCCATTGCATGCTGAGAGCTGGGTGCAGACACGTTAGCACTGCCTCTGCTCAGTGGGAGCCAGGAGCTCTTTTCTACAGACAGTGCATGCTCCCTGCCCAAAGTCTGCCAATTTATTAATTAAAATCTCTGTTCTATGGAAAGCATCAGTCTCCCAGCTGGGAGCAGGTGCTGCGTCCAACCCAGGCAAGTGCCCTACTGCCCTACTGCCCAGCATAGCCCAGCTCCCCTAATGTTGGACACTTGCTAAAGCAGACAAGTGGCTCACTCACTTGGTTATTTGACATCCTCTAAGAATGAAATTGTAGCTTACCATGATGTCTTCAGGGCTAGTTTTGAGGGACAAATTGTACATTTGCCTTGAGCAGCAGGTTGCCTGCCTTAATGGGGAAAATGCTTGTTTGCTTTTAACTGTTCACAAAAACCGTTCATGTCCTCTAAAGTATTAGGATAGTTGTAACCTTCAAGAATGACATATTAGCTTTCTATGAAACACATTTTATAGAATCATAGACTCATAGAATGGTTTGGGTTGGAAGGGTCCTTACAAGATCATCTAGTTCCAACCCCCCCCTGCCATGGGCAGGGACACCTTCCACTAGACCAGGTTGCTCAAAGCCCCATCCAGCCTGGCCTTGAACAATTCCAATCATGGGGCATCCACAACTTCTCTGGGCAACCTGTTCCAGTGCCTCACCACCCTCACAGTGAAGAATGTCGTCCTAATATCTAATCTAAATTTACACTCTTTCAGTTTAAAATCACTACCCCTCATCCTATCTCTATATTCTCCATCTTTCCTGTAGGCCCCGCTTTAGGTACTAGAAGGCTGCTATAAGGTCTCCTGGAGCCGTCTCTTCTCCAGGCTGAACAACCCCAAGTCTCTCAGCCTTTCCTCACAGGAGAGGTGTTCCATCCCTCTGATCATCTTTGTGGCCCTCCTCTGGACCCACTCCAACAGGTCCATGTCTTTCCTCTCCTGGGGCCCCAGAGCTGAACACAGAACTGCAGGTGGGATCTCACCAGAGAGGAGTAGAGGAGAAGAATCACCTCCCTCGACCTGCTGGCCATGTTTCTTTTGATGCAGCCCAGGATATGGTTGGCTTTCTGGGCTGCGAGCATACATTGCCAGCTCATATTCGGTTTTTCATCCACCAACACCCCCAAGTCCTTCTCCTCAGGACTGCCCTCGATCCACTCATCACCCAGCCTGTGTTTGTGCTTGGGATTGCCCTGACCCGTGTGCAGGACCTTGCACATTTATGTGTTATTTTTAGGAATGGATGGCACAACCTGTATAAAACCTTAAACTGCATGAATATTAATTTTCAGAGTGCAAAGGGGACAAGTTTCCAAGTAAGCACAAGCCAGAAAAGCACTCTGAAATTAATGGAACATACAAGCACTTGGGGATATCCTTGATATTCAAGATGTGCCTTGATATCGAGTTACCACAGTGTAGATATGAATTGCAAGCAAGATCAGCTTCATCTAACCTACAAAGATCAATCAAGTGAACTCTTGCGATAATTCTGGGCTTTGAACACAAGATAACTGCAACTGAAGCAAGCATTTTACTCCTCAAAGTTCATTGTCCTCTGCCAACAGAGCTTCTAAGCCCAGGGGAAGGGTTGCACCTGCAGTGTCAGTGGCTTCACTAATAGATTATGGTGGGGGTTAAGAATCCATTTCTCGAGCAAACAGCAAAAATTTTGAGCTGATAAAAAGGTTCTGCTTATGAAAAAAAGTACCTTCAGCAATAGCAAACGAAGAGCTGAAGATCAAAACACTAATTCAGGAGCATGATCTGTGCTGAGTTGTCTGAAGATTTAAAGTTTCGCAAGGCTCAGCTAAATGAGGTACATGGCAGCGTGCAGAGGCAAATCACCGTTAGTCTAAATGGGCAGAGGGGGGATACATGATGTGTTGAAACTCCTGAAACTGTCACTGGCAGAGGCAAGAATACAGTTTCCAGCTCTTCATTTTAGCCATTAAATAAAGCACTCAGGCTATTACCCTGTCTCTATATGGTGTGATAGTTAGGCTGTGATATTTGCTAGTGGACCTGATTTCAAGAGCAAAAAAATATCTCAAGTTTCCAGTGAAGGCACCTATTTACAGTCTGGGATCTATGCAGGTCCTTCTTAGCAAGGCATCTTCCTACAAACCAGGCACCGAGAAAGAATGTTCCCACCAAGTATGTTTAATCAGTATGCAGAGACTGTATAAGAGGAAAATTGGAAACTTAACCAAGGCAAACAAAATGAATGGCAGATAGCAAATAAAAACAAATACAAAGATCTAATTTTATGTATCACTGGAAAGTTTCACCAGCTCAAATGTCAAGATCCACATTTAAATGCAATTTAAGCAATAAGGGGCTGATTTTCAAACCTACTTTCACTGTTTTTACCATCGCCATTTAAACATCTAATATTGGATTTAAAACTATGGCACTAAGAGTACAATAAGCCCATGAAATTAATTCTGACTGGCTTTGATATACTAGAAAATATACCTAGTGTAGACATAAATCTATTTTATTATAGGAGCATAATGATGTTAACTTTATATTAATGTACCACACACTCCCTCAGTGCCTTGCTGAGCCTCAGTGCAGGAGATCGTGGTTATTGCCAGTTCGGCTGCACTGGGGGACACAGGCAAGCAGAGATGCAGTCTAACTGCTCGCTTGCGATAGGAAGGTGGGTCCCCAAACAGTCAGATTGAAGATTAACTCACCAAGTGTTTTTTATAAAAATTCTGTGCTTAAAATAAAATGCAAAATGAGCAGGTCATTATTAGCAAGCCTTGGCTGTGGGTGTAGCATGGGGGTTTCCATTGTGCAGAGCTGGTGTGCGATGGGCTGTTGCAGAGCCCGGCTGACGGGGTTGCTTCAGCCAGCAGGAGCATCCCTGCAAAAGCCTCCATTGCTGGGGTTATCAGCACTGCGTGTCTTTCCACTTTGACAGTCTCACTGAAGTTTGCAGCTATTTGTGGTGGGTTGACCCTGGCTTGATGCCAGGTGCCCACCAAAGCCGTTCTGTCACTCCCGTCCTCAGATGGACAGGGGAGAGAAAATACAACAAAGGGCTTGTGGGTCAAAATAAGAACAGGGAGAGATCACTCAGCCAATTACCATCACAGGCAAAACAGACTTGACTTGGGGAAAATTAACTTAATTTATTGCCAATCAACCAGAATAGGGTAATGAGGAATAAAACCAAATCTCAAAACACCTTCCCTCCACCCCTCCCTTCTTCCCGGGCACAGCTTCACTCCTGGATTCTCTACCTACCCACCCAGTGGAACAGGATGACGGGGAATGGGGGTTACGATCAGTTCATCACACATTGTTTCTGCCGCTTCATCCTCTTCAGGGGCAGGAGTCATCACACTCTTCTCCTGCTCCAGCGTGGGGTCCCTCCCACAGGAGACAGTCCTCCATGAACTTCTCCAACGTAGGTCCTTCCCACGGGCTGCAGTTCTTCACAAACTGCTCCAGCATGGATCCCTTCCATGGCATGCAGTCCTTCAGGAGCAAACTGCTCCAGTGTGGGTCCCCCACGGGGTCACAAGTCATGCCAGAAAACCTGCTCCAGCACGGGCTCCTCTCTCCACGGGGCCACACGTCCTGCCAGGAGCCTGCTCCAGCGCAGGCTTCCCACAGGGTCACAGCCTCTTTTGGGCATCCACCTGCTCCGGTGTGGGGTCCTCCCTGGGCTGCAGGTGGACGTCTGCTCCACTGTGGACCTCCATGGGCTGCAGGGGGACAGCCTGCCTCACCATGGTCTTCCCCATGGCCCGCAGGGGAATCTGCGCTCTGGTGCCTGGAGCACCTCCTCCTCCTCTGTCTTCACTGACCTTGGTGTCTGCAGGGTTGTTTCTCTTACATGTTCTCACTCCTCTCTCCAGCTGCTGTTTCTGTGCCCGTCACAACTTTTTTCCCTTCTTAAATCTGTTATCACAGAGGTGCTACCACTATCACTGATGGGCTCAGCCTTGGCCGGCGGCGGGTCCACCTTAGAGCCGGCTGGTATTGGCTCTGTCAGACATAGGGGAAGCTTCTAGCAGCTTCTCACAGAAGCTACCCCTGTAACTGCGCCAGCCCCCCTTCCCTCCCCCCACTACCAAAACCTTGCCACACAAACCCAATACAACCAATCAATTTTACGTTTCTTTGCATGGGCAGACACAAGTGGAATGTCCCCATGCAGGCTACGGCTCGGCATGAGCACTGCAAGGCAGCAGAAGGAAATTCACTGGCTCCCTGATGACCTCTCTGGCTTCCAGGATAACTTAATTTTTCTGAGATTTTCTGGACAGAAACATGTGCTGTGCTGTGCACACTGAGAAAGCTCCAGACTTTGGAGGATACCTCCTAAATCAGACATGCTCTGCACATGGCCTGTACACATACTGTACAGGGCTTTTGGTGAGCACTTTTACCAGCAAAAGGGTTTTTAACTACCATACATGAGAATTGGAGGCTTTGTCAATGTTGCTACCCTGCACCTCTCTAGTCAGCTCTCCTGACATGCACCAGTGGATCTGTGACCTGGAGAAAAGGAGGCTGAGGGGAGACCTTATCGCTCTCTACAACTACCTGAAAGGCAGCTGTAGTGAGGTGGGTGCTGGTCTCTTCTGTCAGGTGGCTGGTGATAGGACAAGAGGAAATGGCCTCAAGTTGCGGCAGGGGGGGGTTAGCTTGGGTATTAGGAAAAATTTCTTGACTGAAAGGGTTGTCAGTCATTGGAACAGGCTGCCCAGGGAAGTGGTGGAGTCATCATCCCTGGAGGTATTCAAAAAGCATGTAGACAGGGCACTTCAGGACATGGTTTACTGGGCATGGTTGATGGTTGGACTCGATGATCTTAAAGGTCTTTTCCAACATAAATGATTCTATGATTCTATGAAGAGACATGTTTTGGGGTTCAAATGTCTATTACACAGCTTCTTGCACCATGTGATCTGAATTCACCAACCCCAGTGATCAAGTTCAGTTCCAGGTCTCTTCAGCCCTGCTGACATGCTACTGGTAGTTATAAAGCAAAATTTTGGGTTACACTAACAGAAATGAGTGTTACCAGCCCAGTACCATAGGGCTGCCAGACCTAAGCTGACTGCCCTCTCTGGGGCACCACAGACCAGCTCCTGTCTGAGATGGATCCAAACGAGAGGGAGCAGAGGCACAGGGGATTTGAGGAAGAATTCCTCAAATTCCTGAGCAATTGATGCAACTCTGAAACCAGACTTTTGGCTGATTGAACTTGCTAGCTTTGCAGACCTGAAAAAAAATAATAAAAAACCTTCAAGAAATCCCCAAACCAAAAAGAACAGCAATAGCTCGTACGAAATCAGGCCCTGTGCGTAGGATGTGTTTGGCCGTGCTATTGCAACATCCACCCTGCATGTAGGTTACCTCACGCAGCAGAGAATGACCCCCATGAGACAGGTTTGGGAGATGAGATAATGCTCCTCCTTACCTTGCAGGTAGTGGAAGGTGCTCGATGCAAAGGCTCACACAAGGATATTGTCACAGCCCCAAGCTACTCTATATAAATCTTGGGCATGCAGGCCCAGCTTTTCAGCTCCTTGCAGGAACCTCTTCCCTCCACCTCAGATGTTTCTAAGCAACATATAGCTATGGCATTTATTATTACGCTTTTCATTACACATCAACACCAAGCCTTCCCTAGCCGAAGCCTTCACAGGCCCAGGACAAACCAAGTTATTTATTACTTTTGCTCTGTACAGGAGATTTTTGTGGACACCTTTAAGTAAAGAGCCGTGCTCCAGAAGTAATTTGCAGCTCAGCTCCCTGACAGTAACTTTACTGAGCCACAAACTTACAATGTTATAACAGATTTATGGCACTCTTCTAACAAAGACACTGCTTTGCAAGGACCGTTCCCAGGCCACATTTCAATGTGTAAAACCAGCTGTATCTGCTCTATCAATATTCATTAAAGGAATTATAAGAAATAATAATGGGAGAAAAGTTTCCTATCTCTCCTTAGATGCAGAGATGACTTAGTAATATTTGGCTTAAATAAGTATATACATATATGTATGCTTTTTTCCAGGTGTAAAACAAGCCCAGAAAATATCAGCCCAAAAGCTGAGAACTGTAACAAATTGCTACCTGAAAATGAATTAAAATGGAAAGCATTATGCAACTTTATCTTTCTTATGCTAATTTACAGCTACTATTCCCTTAGGCCTAGTATAATGCCAAACTCTAGTCTCTTATCAATCTTTCCCTAGGACAAGAGGATCATGTGGTCTCTTATATTTAAATATTATGCAAAAGAGATACCGTGAATTTTGGTTCAGTTTTGTAACCCTGTGTCTTCAACTCCTCTTTCTGTACTGTGTTTCAGAAGAGCAAGAGCCATCAGACTGATGTTACACAAAAGTTGTCTTTCCCTGAACTCACGAGCCTTGAATAAATGTGCAGGCACACCAGGGCATGGTATGCTGGTCTGCATTCAGAGAGGAAATATTGTACAGGTCAGAAGCATACAGCATGCTACAGACTAACTATATATTTTGTATTAACATTTGAATAGCTCAATGTCGCGACAAAAATTACAATGAGGGGAAAAGGGAGCACATTGAATCCACCCAAGGTGCCACATTCACGGAGAAAAGCAAACCCTGGTTCATCACAACCCTACTGGTGCCATCCCAAAGGCTTATCCATGCCACCCTTCCCTGAGGGACTTTTCCCGCATACATCTGCTAGGCTCCTCTTCTCTTGCCACCATCCCGGGGGGCATGGGCCCAGAAGACTCCTGTTCCACCCTCTGTTCCTCCCTTTACTGGCACTAGCAGTCTAAAGCAATGTCTAAAGCTAGCTGGATGGCTTTCACCTCTGCAGACTGACTCGATTCACCTTCTCCTTCAGCAGTTTCTGCAACCTGTCGTATAGGACTCCATATAGCAGCCTTCCACCTCCGATGCTTTAGAGTACTTTACACCTCTAAATTGAAAGCAATTTGCTCCTGGTGGAGGGTGTAACAGTGATGCACAGCCCCCAGCACCACTTTCAGCCCTGTGCCCATCACCTGGTATATAGTGGGGGCAAAAATCCTCCAGGTTCACCTTCTTGAAGGTGTTTCTACCCCAGCAGCATCCACCAGGTATTTCTAAGCTCTGTCTTTTCTCACCATGCATATTAATGTGCATGCGGTTGTATGTATGAAAAATGAATCAAAGTGTCCATATCAAGCACAAGGTGGGTGAGGGGACTGGAAGAGGGGGAGGGAAGGGCAGATTTGGAACAAAGCCCCATCAGCCTTGCCATCCAAGAGGGCAAAGGGCGAGTGGTAACTTGAACATCTGCCATTCAGCAATGTGGCTTCCTCCTGAATCAGCGATTTTCTTGATGCTGTGTGGGAATGCCCACGGGACACGTCTTGGAAGGGTTAGTGAACAAGTGTGAGCAGCTGTACATGCTCGCTTTGAAAGCTTATCCTTTCCTTTCCAGGACTTTATACATATCAAGATTTAACTCTATCTCATAATCCACTCCCTGCTCTAAGGACATCCCTCACTGGCCTTTAAAATAACCATTCGCTGTTACATAAATGTCAGGTTGAATCTTTGCGAGCAATTTAACTTATTTTCCACTCTTTTTTCCTGCCTGTTGAACACAAGAGAGTTATTCCCTATGCGCAGCTGCTCAGCTGGTGAGTTACCAGTGGTGCCTGACCCCATCTGTTTGCAAACCCTTGTACACAAAATCCAGCCCACATGCACACAGCATCGCTCCAGTCAATACCTCTTGCACTCTGTATGCTGAATATTTCTTCCAGCGGCTCCCTCTTCCCTTAAGCTGAAGCATAAACTTTTTTCCCCCTTCACATGACCTGTAGGTGCAAACTGGCTCATCGTCCATCTGATTACTCTTGCTAGAGGTGGCCCCTGAATAATCCTGCGGCCAAGGTGGCAGCCAGCTATTGCTCATCCACACCACGTCTCTCTAATTAACCCCCCTTAGCACACAGATACCTGTCAAAGACCTTTAAAATGAAGCTTTCTCCACTCAGTATTCAGTGCCTGATGCCAGGGGAAGGGTTGGGTTGTTCGATTTACCCTCATTTCAAAGACTTACCCAGGACCACCAAATGACACTGTCACCTGTGATAATGCCACAATAATGGCATCATTCAGGACTACAAACAGCTTAGAGCGAGGAATGAAGACTTAAAACTGACCTAAATTTTTTCACACTACTCCTGTGATAAGCACAAACATATCCACATGTGTTTGGGATTAAATGACAAAATAGCAAATCCTAGCTATTTGGAATAGAATAGACTATTTCAGTCAGAAGGGACCTACAACAATCATCTAGTCCAACTGCCTGACCAATTCAGGGCTGATATCTGTTGGGGTTCTTTCTTTTTTCCTTTAAAGACATTTGGATGCACTTGGACAAAAATTATAGCACTATACTATCTACTCTACCGTCACTTGCAAATACTTCACAGCCATGCCTGAGAATGTTACAATTCTCATTATAATGGAGCATGTGCTGTGCCTGCAGAGGTGTCTTTGCAAGACTGGATTTCTATATTTAAGCCTCTGAAGACAGAGGACAGGTTGCAGATGGTGTCATAAGGCACCCCAGCCTGCCTGGGGGTTATTCAAAACAGGGATGAGATAATCCAATTGACCCGACGACTCAGTTGTTTCTGTAAATCTCCTGTGCAACAATGGAAATAGGTGGAAATAGCAAATTGGTTACAGGAATGTCTGGGTTAACAAATCCTTCATCAGCACCATGAAGAGTAGTATCCTCACAACCGCGAAATTGGGTTGTATGTTGTATCTGTGGACTGGCAAACAGCATTTCATAGGAAACAAGGAAGCTGGGAGCCTGGCAGAGGACAAACCCAGCCCCGCAGCTGGCATATCCAGCCACGGTGGTCCACATTTAATCCAATGTCTCCTGGTGTCAGAGGGCAGAAAAAGCGGTGCTTCACTCCAAACACATCATCATCTCCAGGAGCCTCAGACCTTTGGGGCTTCAGCAGGGTACAGCTGCATGTGTAGCGGGGCACAGGGACCATCCAGCCCTGAGGCCCAAGATGTAACATGAGACAAACATGTTGTAATCACAGTAATCCTGGGAGTTTGTCCCAATTCATTCACATGAAACAACTGGCCTGCACTTGCACTTGCAATGATTGCCCATAACGGCAGAGGATTTGCTGCGCACCAAGGTTTGAACTTCTTAATGAAAGAGAGACCCGAAGCCCAAGCTGGGAACAGCACTGCTTGTTAGTCTTTAATTTGTACACAACCCACTGCCACGTGGCACGAGGAAGGGGAGTGGATCTGAGGGGCTGCCTGACGCCATGAGAAAGATTTGCCTTGCTGAGGACCACCGGAGATAGGGCTGGTGTCCTCTCCCTAGTAATTTTTTTTTTTTTTTTTTTTTTAATTTGATGCAACCAGAGAAGACCATGTGAATAACCTCAAATTTTAAATCAAACCAGTCCCGTCTCCCTCACACACACCTCTCTACCACTCCACTTAATTTTTACAATTAAAAAAAAAAAAAAGTCCAGTAAGGCAAAAAAGTTATAGAAAGAAAGGGGTTTTCTTAAGAAACCAATTCTGCATCATTTCCTAGCTTGTATTCTTTCCTTTCTCTCTCCTGTTTCAGAGAATGCCACTTTCTTATCCCTCCTGTTGCCAACCTCCTACTTACAAGAGAATGAATCCCAAATAAACTCATTAATTTCAGTGAAGATACTTTGGAATTATTTCATTATAATTCCAAGTATAATTTTCCCCTGATCTCTTTAACCACTGCACAGATTCCTGTAATGCATTCAGATTTCACCCTGTATCCAGCACTCTTGATAACTCAATTAATGTCACAAAAACTCAGTTATATTAGAATTTAAAGCAGAAACAGAGGCATTGCCACTGTCTTGTCTCAGTCAATATTTGATATTCACCTGGAGGATGGTGCAAGGCTTTTCTTTTTTTCTTTTTTTTTAAAAGAGGCATTTATTAATTCCTTTAAAAAACCCAAACAAAACCCCAAGAAACAAGGTTCTCTATAACTGCCTTAGATTTAAGGGGTTTTTTTCCTGACTCATGGCAGCATGACGTGGGGAGATGCAGACAACTGGACCAGGCTGATGTCAGGATAGTGGAAGAAATATTACCTTTTGGAGGTATAGGCAATGCATTTCTGTATCCCCATTTTGGAAGTGTAGCTAGCAAATGGAAACATTTACATACTATTCACATCCCCAGCCAAGAGGATTTTAATTAGAGGATTTAATTTGTTGGTTTTGCCTTTATCATGAAAAGATATTTTAAAAAATCAAAGGTAGCAATCCACATGATCATTCAATCCAATATATTCAATTTATACCATCCTAAAATTTCCTCTAAGAAAACTCAGACATGTTATTCATTCCTGTATTGGCAGAGGGCTCTGAAGCTCTCATTTAGTTCTCTTGTGTAAAATAATTAGGTACTGAAATTTATTTCACATTTCGTTTATGAGCACAACACACTGCAAAGCAAACAGGATACCCAATAATGGCTGCACTTCAGCCGCATGTGATCCCTGTGGAAAATGGGATTGCTTAGAAGGACATGTACCAACATACAGACAACAGGATTTTTTCTTCCTAATTATCCACCCGCATGCGGGAAGCCAGGGTGTGTATATCAGTATATCTCTGAAGTTTGGAGGAGAGGTAATACCTAGGATTAAAACTGTTACAGACACGTTATTTCTTGCCATACAACATGGAAATATCAAAGTTCACACCCTGTTATTTTGGAAGATCAAACCAAGCATGGATGGCAGAACCTGTCTAACTAAAAAGAGCACCCATGTGGGACTCATGCTCACTACGCTGAAGCTCTTGGATAGGGGGTTTTTTGCCCAATTTTTCATTCTTCCAAATTATAGTATGACAGAATCCTAGAATGGTTTGGGTTGGAAGGGACCTTACTATCATCTAGTTCCAACCCCCCTGCCATGGGTACTAGACCAGGTTGCTCAAAGCCCCATCCAACCTGGCCTTGAACACCTCCAGGGATGGGGCATCCACAACTTCTCTGAGCAACCTGTTATAGTGCCTCACCACCCTCACAGTGAAGAATGTCTTTCTAATATCTAATCTAAATCTGCCCTCTTTCAGTTTAAAACCATTACCCCTCGTCCCATCACTACGCTCCTTGATAAACAATCCCATCTTTCCTGTAGGCCCCGCTTCAGGTACTGGAAGGCTGCTATAAGGTCTCCGTGGAGTCTCCTCTTCTCTAAGCTGAACAACCTCAACTCTCTCAACGTTTCTTCATAGGGAAGGTGCTCCAGTCCCCTGATCATCTTATGTCTAGGCCATGCCCTAAAACAAGAGAAATTGCAAGGACACTGCACCACAGTGAGGATGAGGAAGATGGAAACACCCCTCTGACTGAGTGGTCGGTGTTTTGGGACATTCCCCCCACAGCTCTATTGCTTGTCCCCAGACACTCCATTTCCAGCCCTGCTCCTCCCAAATCCCACCCAAAGCCTGGGGACAGCTGAGCATTGCACACAGCATTTCTGTGTTGCACTGTGCAACCTTTCCCCATCTCAAAGAGTTTTATTGCATCCTCAAAGGCTCTTCTTCCCCCACTGGGAGCAGGTCGGCCTCCTTGCCCTTCCCTCACAGTTCAGCTGATTAAGACCAGCTGCACTTGTCTCAGCTGCTCAACACTTCCCCTCTCCTAAGCAAAAACATCCTTTTCAATCCCCCAAGTCCATCCTTCAGTGGGCCTCACGGCTTCTGTGCACAGCTCCAAAAAAAGCAGCTGCTCACCTGATAATAGCAATGAATTGCCCTCACTGGTAGAGCGCGGAAGGCAATGCTCCTTCCTCCTGTCTGCTCCCCAGTGAGTTATATAAATCATCCTAATCAAGTGATGGCAAATTATCACTCTCGAAAAGCGGTTTTCCCATTTCCCTTCTCCCCCTTCCTGAAGCCCAGGTCTTTCTTCAGGAGGGTGCACAAGTGTTGGTGTGTCAGTGCTTGCTCACCTGCCACACAGCAGGCACACCGATACAGCCAAATTAAACAGATTTAATGACTCCTCCAGCAAAAGTGCCAGGGCCCCATGCCCTGCTTCTGGAGCCTAATTGGGAGAACCTCTCTTCCACAAAAAACGCAATCTTTTCCCGTCAGTTATGATAAAAGTTCAAGTTGGAGAGGAGCTACAGAGATCGGGCTGGATGGTTCAAGGGTTGATAGATTAAAGGAGTTGCTTCTGCTGCAATGAACCTGGGAGGAACAAGCGCAGACAGACTCTGTCAGGAACCAGCCATCCTCCGAGATCTTCTTGGTGGTTTTGCTCTCATTCATCCCAGTGCTACATTTGTGTCTCTGCTGAGATTTGCTCCAGCTGCAGGAAAAGATGGGTTTGAGGAAAGAAGCCATAGGAACAACCGTGGGCATCATCTGGTCTCCAATGCTGCCTGATACAAGTGCAGTTTCTAGCCTTTGTTGGTTTATTGACTAGATTTTCACCTGGGTTGTGGAGGCCTGCAGAGGAAAGTCTTGGAAGCCTTCAGAAATAACACATGGACATGCTAAGGACCACACAGCAGCATGCTGTGAAGGACAAGCTGTAGCTCCAGCTACAGCATGGGCTGCTGGCAGGAATGGTGGCGTCAAGGCATTTTGGCCAGTGTGAGACGTATTGTAACACTTTTTTTTAATTTATAAGTCTATAGATCTTCTCTTCCCCCTCCAAAACATCGGTTTTGTCTATCAGATCCTTGCAAGCAACCAGCAAAATGAAGAGGCATTGAAGAGACATGGGACACAACTGAACTGCTGGTGTGGAACCCACGCTGTGCTGCAGACACAGAGGTCACTGGAACGAGGTGGCCCATGCCATCACTGGCTGTGCAAACCTCCCAAACCCAGCAACTTGCTGTCCCACAGCTACCGGATCCACACACTTTCTGCTGAGCTGAAGAATGCCTCCAAAGGACACTGCAATTTAAGAAAAAAACTCAGTGCTTTTCAGAAATGAACAAGCAGCACCCCATGAGCTGCCCACGGAGCCTCAGACTTATTATTTTATTGCCATCCTAATAATTTTATCTGCTCTGGAGAAATAAAAGCTCCCTTGACAAGTAGAAAGGTATCTGGATGGAGCAAGGGGGGTGGTCCGGGGACCAGCTGGCCCCTCCAAGCCCTGGTTCTCCATCCCAGGCCCTCCAGCATCAAACCAAGAAACTTTCCCAACTGGTGCACAGTCTGCTTTGCCAGGGGCTGCAGGAGAAGACATTCACTTGCAGGTGGAGGCATGTCAGGAAAACTGCCAGGCAAGGCATTAAGCAATAAACTACAAGAAAACTAGAGCACAAAGTGCCCACCAGCTGCAGGCAGGAGCAGTGCCGAGGAGCCAGCTAATGTCCCACAGCTGCTGCATCTTGCAGCAATCTCATCTCCTCCTCTGCCGGTGCACTGCCTTCTCCTGCCCACATCTTACCCCTCCACAGAGCTGTGGCTTGTATTTGGAAATCTGAGAGGTAGGATTATTACCTTTGTTTGCTCTGGTGTGGTAGCACAGGGCCCTGAGATTATTAGGGCGCAAACAATGGCCAATTCCCCTTGCCCCAACCGAACATGTGGCTGGCAGGCAGCGTGACAACACACCACCTGGGAGCAGTGCTTGCTATCACAGGCTCTTCTTGTAGTCAAAATCTCAGCACAGGCAGAATCAATGGATGGAGGTCAAAATTGCGCATTTCAGACACAAGATCAAACAGCCCTTTTGCACCACACCGTGGAGGAACAGGTACGGGCTGCAGGCTGAGCGACCCCAACTCTGCTTTACCTCCAAGCACCCTGTCATGCTGGGACATCCAAGGAGCACCAGCCTGGAACAGGGCAACCCAGGGGCTGCTCTAGTTTGGGCTCAGTGCTAAAGGGCAGGTTGAGCCAGATTCAGTTGCTTCTGCCATCTTTTCTCTACGCCTTTATTGGGAGCCACTTGGCAACTCCAAGGGCAGAAGAGGAGCCCATGGAGGCAGCAACTCACTGCTGACCCTGCTTTGAGCTGGAAGTTGGACTGGAAGCCCCCAATGGTCCCTGCCAGCCTAAATTATGCTATGACCCTATTAACTCCCCATTACCCTTCCACCCCATACTGCGACCCTCTGCAGGAAAAGCCCACCCAGGTGATGGGGGCACTTGGCAGCCCTTTTCCCCACAACCTGGGCACATGAGGCAGAGCTTTCAACTCAACCCCTGGTGCTTTGAAAGCCTCATGAATTTTTATCAAACACTAATGGTTTAATTCCTACTCACATATGTAGAAACCTTGCCATGAGCCTGAGCTTTTTGGGGGGGGGTTGTTTTGTTTCTTTTTAACTTTATAACAACTTTAATTTTACAAGTTCATAAATCAACTCTTCTTCCGTGCTCTGCCCCACACCTCCTGTCTGGGTGTGGCTATAAGCAAATGAGACCATTGAATGAAAATTAACTTTTTTCTTTCTTTCCTTCTTCTTTTTTTTTTTTCTTCAAGAATTGCTCATGTCTCCTCACAGCCTCAAATATTTCATGCAGGTTGTGCCATGTATTTCACAAGCTAAGCCAAGCAAAACACTGCCTTCCATATACATGGCAAAAAAAATGTTTTCCAGGGCTCAAAGCATTTCTGTCTTTGGCAGAATCTTTTCTGAAAGCATACTGAAGGAAAAGTATGAAAATGAAATACAAAGAGTGGTTAAAATAATATTTTGGGTAGAGATGAGCCCAAACCAAACCTTAGATTAGAAAGCCAGATACCCCCCTAGATACCATTCCCAAAATGAGGAGGTTTGTTGTGATACTTGGAGAACAACTGGGAGAGGTTGCAGGTCTCCCACCGAGTTTAGTTTATTAATTGAACTTATAAATGACTTAACCCCTACCAGTCCTCACAGCTAACACAGATCTTACTATATTTATATAATAGATTATATTTATCCAGACTGGCCCTGGCTGGGTTAGATGGGGGGTGGACAGGCTGTGGGGGGACAGATGGGGGTCCGGCAAGGCAGAGAGGATCCACGAGGCAAGGGGGCTCTGCTGAACCTGGGCAGGAGACCCAAAGCTTCCCCAGGTTTTGGTGTGGCTATATCTGCTATTTGGATCCACCCTGTCACTGACATGGGCACAAACTGTGGTGTAACTTGGGGTTTCAGACCCAGCTTTTAGGACTGGATCCAAAATCCAAATGGAAGAAATTTGGGAAAGAGGCTTTTAAGCGTTTAATTTGAAACAGAAAACCCATGAATCTATTTTTGCCCTGGTCTTTAATTGAACTTTTTTCTTTTAATCCTCTAGTATGCCCAGGCTGTTCAGGCATCCAACAGCAACTTCTCAATATTAAATAGGAGGCTTTATGCTATATGAATGGTGAACAAATGACAAACTCAGCTCTGTGTGCACCCGCTGTTCTGGAGAGGTGAACAAACAGCACGTTATGGCTTGGTGCATTTACTCAACAGCAGCCAAAAGGAAAGCCAACTTTAAACAAAGCCTATCTCAACAACAGATTTCAAGAGGATAATTGCACCTACTAATTAATAAATACTCTCAGACACTGATAATGCAAGTCTTAGACTCAGAGGCATCTTTACTTTCCATATCCCAGTAAAGAGTCCAGGTGCATGACTGTAAAATTAAGACAGTCTAATCATGTAAAGTGTATTTTACTCTCTAGTTTAATATTTTTTACAAACCTTAAAATAACCTCAAAAATATTTGTCCTAGTACTTGACAGGATTTGGGTTTGGTTTTCCACTGATTTAGTGGTTGTAACACAGGTCTCAAAATAGAGTACCCAGGGGAGCAAGGAAGTTTTTCTGCTCCAGAAGCTGAGTGTATACCCAGCATGTCAGCCTGCACCAGCCCCGGTGTACAAAGTACATCACCACCTTTAGCTGAAGTCGCCCCAGCTGCCTGCCAGCTAAGGATGGACATGGCCAGGGCTCTGGTAGCTGCTCTGCTCCATCCCACACCGTGCCAGGGCTGCTCACGGCTGGTACCCAGAGCACAAGCAGGTACCCACCCAAATCCTCCCCCATCTTCAGTAAGCCAGTTAACCACACCTCCATTCCCCTGCCTCACAAACAAGGAGAAGACTTGGCTAAAGCAGTGGACCTTCAGTGAAGTACATTGGATAAGTGGACGCTACCTGCTACTAGGCAAAATGAAATGTATCAGGCATGAAGGGTCTACAGGGCAGAAGAGACGACTTGCTAAAAATCCTTTTTTTCCTTGAGAAGCATTATGCGTTTTTAATGTTTCATGTTGTTTAATCCTTGCCCATCACAGCTTGACAATTTTTGAACTGCAGGAGTCATGTCCCACCTTTAATGCATACAGCTACCCCCAGCACAAACCCAGCTCTGCCCCAGCAGCGGTGCCAGCACCTCACTGCTCCCCTCCCCAGCCAGACCCTTGCTGCCACAGATGCACAGGGAGGCACTTCTGCCCCTCTCAGCCTCAGAAAACACTTGGGGAACCACAGGCATCCAGGCTCAAAAGCAAACACTGGAAGCCAGTTTTGTAGCAGACAATGTTCCTGGACTCCATCAGGAACATCATCAGACTCGGTCACCTTTAAAAAAACTAACTCCATGAACACTGCTTGCATATACGTACATGCACACACAAAAACACTTATTAGCCTAATAGAGTGAGTATCAAAATGTAACACTAAATTATCTGACATCTTTATTGCTTAGAATGACAGATTCAAACAAAGCTAACCCTTTAATTATGTTTATATAATGTAATTTGGCATAAGTCATAAAGCACCCCTTTGGCAATGCCAGATTAAATATTTTACATTTGCTTGGGCAGCACATTACAAGGTTGAAAGCTGTATTTTCGCATGATGCTCCGGAGCAGTGACTACCGTAGTGCGGATGGGAACAAGGCTCAGCACAGAGGCTTCCCCCAGTGGGAATCAGTCTGGGCTCGAGCAGACCCCAGCCCCACATCCCACTTTGCACAGCTTCCCTTCACACCATCTCACCCAGGAGACTGGCGCCACTGGTGTTTGCCAAGAGCAAAACAAAAGGCCCTGCTGATGCCACAGGCAGCAGAGGTGCCGCCGTTACCACTGGCAGGGTTTTCTGGGGCAGTCACTTTTCTGCCCACTGGGGCTTCTCAAAGTCCTTCCTTTATGTACAGAAGTGGAGGGTTTCACACTTTACGCCACAAAAATTTTGACTAATGGGCTTTGAGAAAGTTCATACCTGAGATTTCAGAGAGAGGATGAAGCACCTTGAGCTGTTCTGCAACAGAGCAGGGAAAAGAGAGTCCATATTCTCAGGGCCCATCTTTCCCATCACTCCTAAATATCTTACCAAAAAAAGGGAGTTCCTCACACCAGGTTTGGTGTCTAGGTTCCCCTGTAGGAAACTCCCCCAGGGTCCCACATCCAAGCTCAGTGGCCCTGTTCTTCACTGGTGAACTAGAAACGTTGGGGATGCTCTTGCCTATTTCAAGTGGATGCCAAAGAATAAACATGTCCCTCACTCCTAGAACAGGTCCCATGAAGCCACCTCTCCACTGTCAGCACATCAGGTAAGTAGATGTTGAAGTTAGAACAAAGTCCCTTGAGATCCAGGATAGCCATTTCACTGGCAACAGACTGGTTGCCCTTCCCAAGGGTCTGCATTTTCCACAAGTCACCACCACCACTCTGGGGACCTCAGTCCACTCTCAGCCCTCTGAGACACAACTGCTTACTCTGACCATAACCACCTACTCCAACATATGTAAACCCATCACTCCCAAGGACCAGGCTTGTCCAGCCTAACCACCATCACTCCAATGTAGCCCATTAACCATACCCATGCAACTTAGCTTCTTTTTCAGATGGTACCTGCACCTCTTACTTTTGTTTTACCAATAGGTTGTGGCTGAGATGGTTTTGCTTCCCATTTCCCAAGTCTGCCTCTCTGACCCTCCTGTGTCAGCTTTGACCCACGCGGTATGGCTTGGCCTTTGCCTTCTACCATGCACCTTGCTCCCATGATCTTGCAGTCAAGGTGAGGACTGTAGCTTCACATCATTGCCTCAGTAGGTAAAAGTAGAGAGGAGACAAGACAACAGTCTTACCCCTTTCTTATAGGAAGTCCACTGACTCCTTCAAAATTCCAGAGATGCAAAAAGTTGGGGGGGTGGGAAGATTTTACCCAGCCTCCAACTCAATCTCATATAGTGTTGAAACTTCTTAATGTAAAAGCATAAAGGTCACACCTTGCAGGAGGAGATGGCCTAAGTGCTTTTGCTTGAGGGTTTTTTTGTGGGTTTGGGGTATTTTGTGTCTTGCCATCTATGCAATGTGAGGTTTTATCAACCATGGTAGGATCTGTGTTTTTCTGAAGCTGCCACCAGTACATAAAAAACAGACGCTGCACTGCTGAGGGAGATGGGGAAAAAGAAAGCCAAAGCAAAAATGTGCAAGTGTTCAGCCCTGCAAAGAACTGTCAGCAAACAGGGAGATGGAAAGCCACATTCACAGTCTGTTGGAGCACCAGCAGAAGCAAAGCAGTGGGGCTACACTAAGTTTAAGTTCAGACCTTATCATGCAGAGCCGTCAGAATGTTTCACACACACACACTTTGCCTACCATATTCTTTGTACAATATAAAGTAGGTAGTAGTTTGCATTGCTCATTATGCACACTGATTTGGATGCTGCAAGCGGTACTTAAGTGCCTTTTCACTGTCATAATAAAGCGATGGCTGTAGAGACATCAAGAACGAATGAGGGTGCAACACAGACAACAGGAACTTGAACTTCAGTAGCATGTGGAGCCAAATGGTGAAGACTTAACATCAAAATTAAATAAAAAAAAATTCAAGTGGTCCCCAAAACAATGCATAATGTACAATTCAGACCAGAACATTGACTAATGGAAAGAGAAGAGACCTTTGGAGCACTAAGCAGAGCAGCTGTTTACAAATTCTGGAGTATGCCATGCTTGCATCAAAGTGTTTTAATTACAGAACGAATAAATCTACCCAGACAAAAATTCCTTGGGTTCTTCAAAGACAATCTTGACTGTTTTTTCAAAACACTTTCCCTTTTCACCTTCATATAAATTACCGTGTGCAAAAAAATAAGTCAATTAAGAGAGAATATGAGTTATGAAATATTTCCCTGTGCATAAGCATACAGGTTTGCAAATCTCATTGAAATTCTGTTGAGTTGCATTGCCCACACAACTTGCAATCTTAGCAAAAGCCACACAAAAGGCTTTCCTCCCCATTGTTTACACGAGCATTTTGGAAACGGTGCATATATTGCTATGCAGAAAGGGAAACAGAGACAGGAGTGAAACATGGTTTGCTGATCTAATAAAACAGCAAGCCTTCCATTTGTTTCTTTACTCCTATAGAGCCATTTCTGTTTAAGGCTTACATGCTCCACTGTTAGCAGAGCTGGTGACAAGCATTTTCACTGCAGATTGTTAAAGCATGTGGGCTAATTTAAACTATGAGAATGATTCCCAGCCATTTTTAATGGTAGTGGCTTAATTCATGATTTAAGAGATTGATATATAACAACAAAGGGACAGAAAGCCCTAAAGAGACTGGCTGTGCCATCAACCTTGCTAGCTAAACTCATCTAAAGACTACAGCAACCCCTAGAAAAACATGAAATTAATCTGAATTCTGGGGTTTCTGATGTTTGCAATGAGCTTGGCCAAAAGCAATCTAATTATTTTCATATTCTTTTACATAAAGTTACCAGTACTGCCTAATTACATGAGTAATAACAGACAACAAAGCCTCCTTCTCACACATTCAGAACTGTGGAAACACTCTTTCATGCAGCAAGGAATGGTATACATAAAATAATTAAGACGGACATCAATGAAAGCAAGAAGGGGCATGAGCTTCAGGAAAACTGCCAAACCATTGGGGCTTCTGGCAGAACATCCTGAACGTCTGCAATCTACCTGTTCAAATACAGGCGTCAAACATCTTAGCAGAGACACCCCACACAGATCAGCGGTGACACAAGACTACAGGACAGCCGCTGCATCCTCCTGCCCTTACAGGTTAGCTTGCCCACTTCAGCTCCAAGACAGCAATAGCAGAGAAATTGAAACCAGATAAGATAAATTCTATAGCAAGTAGCTCTGAAAAAAATGCTATCAGAGATGCCCATCCTCATGTCCCAGGAACTGTCTTTGCTCCAGCACCATCCCTCCATCTCTAGAAGGGCTCACAGACCATTTGTGAAGACGCAGGCGGATACAGATGGGAAGAAAAGCCCAGGTGTCCAAGAGTTTCTTGTTTCCCCTAAATATTCAGATGAAATAAATGAGGAAAAAATCCAATTTTAATTCATGTGTATTCTTAGACCATCATGGCTGCAGCAGTTTAATGCTGCTCCATACATTTGCAATGCCAATACCAATCCTTTTCACTACTCTGAAAAATTATTGAAGGCAAAGGATTGCCTTCTGCTCAGCAGAGAGGACTGTGGGCCAGCTCCAAACTGCTTGTCTTGCCTCTTGGAAATCCCAGTGTATCCTCTTACCATTGAGGAAGGAAGGGGAAAGGGATAAACAGTTCAATCTAGATCTTCAGTTGATTTCAATAGGATAGTGATAATTTACAACAGGGGATAACGCCACCAACAGGTGAACTAGTGTTTTTCCTGATTTACTCCAGACAGGGATGAGATTCACCATCATCAGGCAAACCATCAGGGTGTGGATGAGACCTCCTCAATAACCAGGTGACTTCAGTGTGTTTTACTTATGAACATCATGTTTACACTAGAGTAACATGAGAAGGTATGCTCCTCTGCAAAACCTCATCTTTCCATGGCTTTGTGTGCTGGGGGATTGCGTGAAGCATCCTGGAAGGTTTTCAGGAGAAGAACTAAGCAAAGATCCTTTCTACAAGAAGAAAGATCCTTTCCACAGGAGCAGGGCTTTGAGCACAGCCCCAAACAAGTGGAAAGCATGTTAAAGTCTGCAGCTGAGATGGTGAAGGTCATTGGAGGTAACCGGGCAACTTCTTTTTGGCTGTGCAATCCCTTTCCTAAGCACTCACACAGTGCCAGGCTCTTCCAATCCAGCCTCATCAGAAACACCTCCCATGGAGCCGTACTCAGAACTGGGCATTTGAACCAACTCATCTTTTTTTGGTTTTGCTCAGTCTTTGACTCAGAGTCAGGCCTCCTTTCCCATGCTCTCTCCTCACACATTCACACAGCATTCCTAGCTGGTTTGGTCCATGGCAATCTCGGGTGGGTGGTCACCTCCTGGCTGCGGCAGCAGTTTGCTCCCATCCCTGCAGCGGTGCAAGCTGCTTGCCTGTAGCATGCACAGCTCCAGCAGCTCGGTGGCTACCAGGGAATTTGCAAACCAGCGCTATGAACTGTAGGGACTCTCCAGGGAGAGCGCTTCTGGCACATGCATGCTTATGCAGCTGGAATTAAAATCAGGTTTAATTTCCCTCTCTGTGTCAGAGTAAATCATCTTTTGCATTGTAAGCAAGGAGCCTGGGACAGTAGCTTCCCCAGCAATAAGCCTTAGCAACAGAAATACATACCTACCGGTGGTGAAGGATCTTCTTTCATTTACAGTGTAAGTGTTTTAATCTGGCCCTTCTTCTCCCACTCCTGCATGTTTTCTGCTTATAACAATTAATTGCTTCATAGCTGAAGGCAGGGTTTAATCCTGCAAGCATAAATTCACATGTACAGTGATGTGATCAGTGAGGTTTGTGGGATTAAGTCCTTGGGTCCACCAAAAATTTTCACAGGAGTATAATTATAATCAGACATGCAGCTACATGAGTGTTTAAAGGTAAGCACATGTGCAATTGCTTGCAATTTGTTGCAGGCTTTAAGCCAGAAAAATTGTTTAGCATCAAATCAATGTGAGCTGCCTGGGCAGACATGCACAGAATAAAGCTGATTAGAAAAATCACTTTTTAGGGATCCTTCTGTTGATTCTTTACCTAGTCCCTCCTCATCCCCAAATAATTTCTGAAAAACTGACTTTCCTCCACCAGGCTTCACACTGTTGCTCCTCGTGACCTGAGCCCCTCCTGCCACCTCTGCATTAGTCCCAAACCTGAAGTTTCAGCCAAAGGTGCTAAAAAAAATTTTACCTACACATCTCACTGCTTTTGTCTTGCAGCCCAAAGGACAAATAAGTATAAACATGAAGTTAACATTTTATTAATTATATGCTTGTTCACCTGAGCCCCTCCCATTAATCCAGCCTTTGGGAAGAGGAGATCTTCATGGTATCTCCAAGATGACCTGCCTGGTACAGTGGTTCCTGTGGCTCAAGAAACAGCTTTTTGCTCTTTACTGAGAACATACCTCTCCTGCACTTTGTTCAGCCACGTCCTGTTCCCTCTGCAGCTCAGGTGAAACCCCCACCCAAGGCTGCTCACTAATAACTGCAAGTCACAAACCAAACAACAAGCAGGCACAGCAGTGGGAAATGCACAGGAGGAATTCCCACCAGCAAACTGCAGCTTTCTATGCCAAGACCATTAAGGAAACAATTTATAAAAGATGTCTTCCTTAAGCAGCTCCTTTTGTAAAACCTCTTCAGTCAGACACTTTCCTTTATCGCCTGCTGGTGCTGCATCCCCAGCAGCTGCTTCTGATTCACTCCCCAGGTCTGCCACCAAATCCATCTTTCACATCTTAAATTTCCCACATCACTGTCACAACTCCTGTACTTACAGGAATCTGGCAGTGCCAACCCACGCTCTGCCTGGCCAGCTGCCTGATGCTGGTGCAATATCCCACATGCTTTTGATCCACATTTTCAGCTGCTTTAGAGCCTTTTCAATTAAGGGTTGCACCGCAGAAGCAAACTGTCCTGACTACACCCCTCAGGGCTCTGGGGTTTGGAGCTGAGCTTTCTCCAGGTGCGCCCAGATGCAGCTACTGGATGAATAAGACATTTCAGCTGGGTAGTCCCCCAGCCTCTCTGCTGCTGAGCTGCAGGCCTGTTGAACACTACCTGAGACCTGTGGCTATTGGTCTGGGCTTTCCTCCAGCTCCACAGCAGGAATCAGATCACTGGAGTTGCACTTGCACCCTAACCTTGGTTTTGGACCGTCAGATGTAAGCCATGGACTATACAGCCCATGTCCTGGTTCCCTTCATGATGTCTACAAAATAACCAGCTGCACCAAATTATGCAAAATTCTCACTGATTGATGAGCTACTGCAAGAGGTGACTGCCAGGTAAGACAGACTGAATAAAAGGCACCACAGCTGCACCATAAGCAGTGATCCTACAGCATCAGTGAGATTTTCTACAAATACTGGGAATGCACCTGCATCTTCTGCTTGCAGGGTCTGTGTTGGCCCCTGTCCTCTTTGACTTCTGGGGTTCAAGCCAGTGGGACAGAAATGCAACTCTTGCACCCTGTGCAAGATTCTCCATGCCACGTATACCCATGTACAAACTAATCTGAGCCTGTGTGCACAGCGTACTGCTGATGGACTAAAATTATCATGGGTATAAGGAAAAACCTCATGTCATCATACTAATTTTGCCCTCTTCTGATAGTACCAGTCATCAGCCTGTTTCATGGGCTATAGCTAAAATCTTTAAATCAAAGAAGGAGCCAACTAAGGTTGATTTAACAGCAAGCAGTTTGCTTAATGAAACAGAGTGCCAGATGGGGAAATATTATTCACTTCCCTTACTAGAAGCATAATACTAATTAAAGTAAGGGTAATGAAAGAGGAAAACATATATTTAACATTTCTCCATCAGTCTGAAAATTGGATGTATTGTTTTAGACCCTTTTAGAAATATATGCTCCCTTCATATCATGCGTGCTGGGTTTTGAATGAAAATGGACTGAGATAATCGGTATTTAAACCGCTACATAGAAGTTTTAATTCCAAAACCACAAAAATAGCCTTAAATATTACCCCCCAAGGTATGCACTGCATAAAAATTTTGCTTTCTTAAAACTGCAGTTATTAATTTCTGTAGTGAGTGGCAGCTGCTTGCACAGTTGTTTCTAGTGGGAATTTATGCTTGGTCCAGGCAGAGGAAAGGAGCCTGGAATTAACCTCTTGCTCTCTGCTACTGGTAATTACCTTTGCCACAGAGTAGAGCGTGCCAGGCACATAGCATCCAGGAAAGACCCTGCCATCAGCAGCAATGGCATAAATCAACATGTGACAGCATAAAGGGACAAATAAATCACTGAGGGGAGAGGTGACATGAGGAAGGCTAAGAGCTATAAACAATACAAGCAAATGAGTACATGGCCAGCACCAACTGTGCTGGAGCCACTTTGGTTGGCATCAGTTGAACATCTGGAGTTGAGCTGGGTTTGTGGTACAACCTGTGCTTTGGAGACAGGAAAAATGAGACACAGGGAAGTTAAGCTTGAGTTTTCCAAGAGCTTCAGGGGAACAAGGCACCCTCTCTTGGTACAGGGTCTCGTCTCAGCAAGGTTCCCAGAGCTAGAGACAGCATAAAGGCACCCCAGATCCTCCTATTCTGACATTGGCATGGTAATTTATTTCATCCTTTACTATTCAGATATATCAGAAGTACTTCTACAGGAACAATTTATTTTTGAACTTCTGCTGTTCTTTTTGAAGAGAAAAAGAAATCTCTGTTAAGATGCATTACAGGTATTAATAAAGAAATGTCCTAACTGAAACTACTTTCTTGGAAAGTAATATACAGAAGGAGCCTTTTCTCTTAAAACTATACATTGGAGCTGGGAAAATAAAGAGGAAATCTGATTTTTCTTTTTTTTGGGGGGGTGGAAGAGAGAATGAGCAGCAGAGAGGGATTTGGTTGTTGAAGGTATCTCGTGACAGTAGGTGGCAAAGATGCCTCAGTGCTCCCCCATGACATTTTGGTGAGATATTGTGGTTGGGAGGAAAGCAAAATGAATGCAGCAGCTTCCCAGGAATCATGTCCCAAGGTTTTATCTTTAATCTCTTTCCCTCCATACTCTGATATGAACTATATTGAGAAAACCCTGAGATCACAAAACAGCCCATGCTGATGCCAAAGCATGTAACCACGTCCCAGCCCCGCTCAGCAGAAGTGATAGCAAATGCCTCATTTCCTACAGGAGCTTGAGCAGGCTCCTGGCTTTAGTTATGTCTTCATTGCCACCAAACCACAGATGCTGTGCACGGAAATACCCATTTTGGGCTGCGGGTTCCTCCGGTGGGGAGGGTGCAAGTATAAAGCTGGGATATTTTAGCAGGAAAGGGCAACTGCCAGCCAGCTTCATAGTTAGGGATGAGAAATCTCTTCTTTGCTGGAAAAAGTGACCATACACAAATAAGCTTGTCCAGCTCCTCTCCTCTTATCCCAGTGAGGGAACGAACTGGCTAATTTTTACACCACCAAGATGTTTGTTTCTGGTTTGGTTTCTCATCATGAACTTGAAGACCAGGACGCTCTTATATGTGGTGATCAGGAAAAACCAAAGATCACTAAAGGATAGAAGCCACATAAAGGCGGGAGCAGGGAGTGGTGGGGAGGAGAAACACAGCAACAACTCTGTGAAGAGAAACCATTAAACACCTGGAGGACAACAGAACCAGGACCCATTAGGAGGCCACCAGGTAGCCAACATAATGTAAACTGGAAAAAAAAAAGGAACATACAGCATTTTGTGCAAGATTCTTACTTTGATTTGTATCCCACAGCAGTACTGAGGTCAACAGCTTGCAAAGTCCCAAAGAGCATCCAGTGTTTTTCTCGGTATTAGGTCTCTCTAGAAGTTTTTGTTCACAAGGAGTGAGAGGAGAGGGTATTTTTAATTATTACTTTTTACATTTAACTACTTTGAAGAGCCCGGTCCCAGGGAACAGAAGTCCCCCTGGGAGCTGATAGCAGCTAAGAAGGTAAGAGACAAAATCATGAGGTGCTTCAGAAAATTTTATACTAGCCATGAGGGACACAAATACTTGCACTTTCTGGAATACACCAATCATTAATTATGGATAAAAGGGGCATGCAGAGGTAAAGAAAGAACTCCATGTTATAGGCTAGGAAATCCACCACATCCAACCTGCTACCCTGCTCCAGGACAGCGTTTCTTACACTCTTTCCAACTCGCATTTGATTTTGTGGAAACAAAATCCTGCCAGACTCCAGTTTTCTTTGTCCTTCCCCCCAGTTTTTTTGGACAGAATTACAAAATGATGGGGTTAATAGTGCAGAGCAGCTGCAATCTATTTGGATTTCACTGAAGGACTTGATACTGCCTCCTGAAATCTTATGCTCCAAATTAATTCAAGTTGGCTCTGGCGGGAAAACACTGTCATGCCGATTGAAAGCTGCCTGAGAAGACTGTAAACACGGGCAATGACATGCAGCGATGCTCTCACTGTGGGCACCGCAGGGCCAGAGAGCCGCCTGCTGCAGGTTAACCTCATCGGCCACCTGGGACGGGGAAAAGGGAATCCAAGGACCACTAACAAAAAGTCCCAGATGCAGTTAAAAAAAAATGGCATTGCATCCATTTGGGCAGAGGGACAAAACCCACGAGATCAAGAGAGTTAAGAAACATTGATAAAAGAAGTCACCTTTTCAGTGGGAAGGGAGGGGGAGAAGGGTCGAGAAACCCTGTGTACCTGTGCAGAGATAGATGAGCGCATAACACTTAAGGGAGGGGAAAAATCCAGGAGGCCTTGGTGTTAAAAGAGAACTTTCTTTCTCGCTCAAAGGGAAGCACGGTAATAACATTACTGGATTCATCAGCTCGCAGCCACACAGCCGTCCATAAAGCCAGAGGCTGGGCATGCTGGGTGCATTCCCACCCATGCTACAGCAAGGATTCACGACTTGCCGACACAAGGAACTTGACCGGAGCAGCTATTGCAGAATAAACTATTCTACAATCACCATTCTGGAACAGCTCCCTGCTCATACCACTGTCTTCTACAATAAGAGTCATTTTACGGTGGAATAATTAATGCTCTCTTCCAGAGCAAAATAATTGCTCTGGAATATACTCCCTCAATAGGGTTCAGATGACAGCAGCTCTAGAGCAGCTCTTGCAAAATAGATTATTCTGGATGATTTTGCCTTGCAGACGAGCCCCCAAATCCAAATACTCTTGATCCGTAGGCACAAAATCCATGTGGTGACCAGGGAAAGGAGTTTCATAGCTGATGCAATCAGGAGTCTGCTGCCCTTGTTGGCATCAAAATCTGCTGAGTGCCCATCCCACTGCTCCCAAAATCTAGGGAAATTTTGCTGCTTTGATAGGAGAGGATTTGATTATGGCTAGTTGCATGGTTTTCAAGGAAAAATGGCTTATTAAAATTTTTTAATCGCTTTCAGGTTTAGTTGGGGACTTCTTTTTCCATTTAATTTCAATACAATAAAAGTGTTTCAGCTTTGGAAAGGAAAGAAATTTGGACAGAAAGATCACTGAAAAGAGTCTGGGAGAATTTTAAGGAGGGGGACACATTTAAAGAAATTTGGACAGGGGAAGGTAGCTTGCATTTTCCCAAACACTGTTGATAATTGTTTTCTTTGACAGCCCTACTTCTTCACATACACAGTTTCCAAATTCTCCCCCAGAAAATAAAACTACAAGAACTTTCCTGGCATCTCCTGCCCAGCACTCTCCGGGCTGCATACAAGGAGTTCACCTTTGGACTTTGTGGTATTTCACTTTTACAGTGTCCCACATGAAACTCTTCATCATCCTCCTCCCTGTCTTCTAGGAGAAAACCACAGCTGCTGTGGAGGAGCTGGTACCTTTTCCTGCTCCTGCTTTGAAATATTCACCCAATGCAGCAATGGGCATTTCCCAAAGCACCCAGGTGGCTGGGGAAGACGATTGTTCAAAGCACTTTAAGAACTGGTTGGTTTGTTAAGCTGCTGGTGTTCTTCCAGTAACTCGGATTTTGCACCCAGAGCTCACAAGAGCAAACTCTCAGTTCCGTCACCTCCCCAGAGCAGGCTGCCTGTGCTGAGAGGGGTTTTGGGCACCTGGTACAGGAGACCGCTCTCACTGGTACCTCATGAGCCCAGGCTCAAGCCTGATTGAATTAACTGCAGGGGTGATTCCAGTTTCTCCTTCCAAATCCAGAAGCCTCTTTCCCATTTTGGCCCATACCAAGGTTAGGAATTTGGACAAGGCAGAGCCGGCAATGAAGCAGGGTGCAGGGCAGGGTGGATCACCCCTGCATGCAGCAGAGCAGGGAACCTTCACAGGCGAGTCCCCTGTGCTGCACGATGTCCTTTCTCATCAGTGGTATTCACCATCACCCAGCCCTCAATCCACGGACATCTCCAGGGTGGAAAAAAGCAACCTTAAAAAAAGCCTGATTTCTAGTTTAATGCAGACTCCATAAACAGCCAGTCAGTGGGGACATGAGATTCAGCCTTCTTCATCTGTCCCTGCCTAATGTGAAGCAGATGTCTTCTATTAATGAACTAATTGCTAATTAGTAATCACTTAATTTCTCTTCCATCAGTTTTCTTCTCTAGTTCAGGCACAGAGAGTATAAATAAGCCAGTCCCCATAGAAATGTATTCCACATAGAGCAATTTGAAGGCAGCAAGGTAAGAGGTGAGCAAGACACTGACTCTTACCAGATAGGACACTTGATAGGGATGTAGGACACTTCATTTGCCACTTTACATGTCTGTTGACTTGTCAAGTTGCTTAACCCTCCTGTATTTTGGTCACAAACCCTTGCTCTTGCCTGGTCTGTTCACATCATAAACACTAAACAAGGGGCATGTCTCTCATTTCAGTGCTTAGCAGAAAGGGGCTGTGATATTTCCTACCCTCCTGGGAGACTGTAACAGGGCAAAACATTATAGTGGTTTCTCCTTGCTTGCAATGGAGCAGAGCTGAGCAATGCCAAATCACAGCCAAATTCCCATGCCCAGCACAAACTCATACAGAGACAATGTGAATGGGCTTTGAAAGGGAATGAGGGCAAAGCCAGACCTTATGGTCTAAGCCACAAGGACATGCAGGTTAAGCTGATGTGGCACGAAACACCAGCACTTTCATTAGCATAATTTTATCACTAAAACCATAATTGCACACCTCCTTGGAGCCAGGTTCACAAAACTTCAAAAGCATAGACCACTGAGGCCTTACTCCATTTTCCTATCACCTATGGGACAGTGCGTAGGGTATCATGAGAGTAATACATGAGCGATTTACACAGCAGAATGACTGAGCACCATGTAAATGTCCCAGACACAAAGCAGGATTACTCCTGAAAGCTGGATGGGACATGCCCTCTGGTTTTTGTCCACCCTGAATTCTCACAGGAAACTCCAAAATTTGCCCCAAAAGCTTTCTGTTCAAGTTGCGTCACTCTGAGCTGACACAGTAACAACTCTGTGACTTTGGATTTAGGTGGTAAATACTCCATTCATGGACCAGAGATGAAAAATTATTCACGGTAAACATCCCACTTTCCTGAGGGGGGAGGGGTTGCAGTACATCTGGGACAACCCTCAAAGCAAGGGGCTGCAGCCCTCTGATCTGCTTCTGGTGCAGCATCCTCATCCCTTTGCTCCTGAGATGCTCAAGCGGAAAAGGAGAGCACCCAGCAGCTGGGACACACCACTCAGGACCCCTGAACTTGGGACCTCTGAATTCCAGTCCAAAATGTTACATCCCAGTTAAATCAAGAGAGATTATTTCCCTCTGAGCTCTGCATTCAAAAATATGATGGTGCTTATGCATTATTTATAGAAAAGGGATGACATTCAAATTCTGCCTGGGTCCCAGCCACCACATTGCATCTTTCTGACAGTTTCCCAATAGAGACAGATTCCTGTTCTGGCTGCCTGTCTCTCTTTTCCCCTTTCGCCCTGATACTGAGGGATCTTAAAAGCTTAGAAAGCTATAGCCATGCTAATTTTGTAATACACTGGAACTCTCCTTTTGCATCGTCCTAAGGGGGACTTGCTCTAACTTGCTTCTTGGAAATAATTTTCTCCCCTCATAAAACACTCGAAATTGTAAACCTTCCAATGAACTCCTTACATTAAGGCATTTTAAAGTTTTATTTTAGTAATCATCATAATAAACAACTCCAGTCTTTACAGAGCTTTTGATCCCCAGGAATCCCAGAGTGCTTTCAACCACTGAGCACCAACTACAGACAGGGATGAATTCATCACCCTGTGAAAAGGCAGCTGTTCCCAGCACGCGCCGAGCAGGGATCTGCGGGAGAGGCACCGATGTGAACAGCATCTCTGCAGCTCGGCCGGTACAGTCGCCCTGTTATGATGCTTAAACCTGGCCAAAGTGGGAATGGTGCATATCCTCCACTTCTGCAGCATCATGAAATTAGAGCCCAGTAGGCAGTTACCAAGAAACATGCTATTAATTGAGGGATTTATTAAGTAATAACTAACATTATTGATTGCACCACAATAGGGAAGAGGCAATGGACACAAGTTGCAACACAGGAAATTATAATTAAATATAAGGAAAAAGAATTCACTATAAAGGCGGTTAGATATCACAGATAGGTTGTCCACAGGGGTTATGGCACCTCCATCCTGGGACTGAATCCCTGAACTCAGCTGGACGAAACCCTGAGCAACCTGGTCTGTTTGGGACCTGCTTTGTGTAGGGTGTTGGATGAAAGACGTCCCGCGGTCCAATCCCAAATTCTTCTATGCTATAGTCTGGTGCAATAACTTAAAACATGAGTGGTATTGGTTTAAATTAACACATCAACTTCTGAGTTGCAGCAGCTGTCACAGCTGTTAGCTACAGGCCTAGCAACCTCCAGCCGACATCAGAAACTACAAGGCCTTGAGTTGCACTAGTGAGAGTCTGCAGAAACCCAACTGTTGCGGTAATTTCACTGAAAATTTAGTTGATTGCTCTCATCTAACCCAGCAGCTGTGGAGAAGAACAGAGCCCCATGCAGCAAACGTTTCCAAACTTGGGTGTTCCCTGCCTTCAGTCCTGTATTTTCTAGATTAAAGCCATGCAATGCAGTTAACTGTTCCTCACAGCAACCAGCCATTCATTATTCTCGTTAACCTGGACCCGCTCCAGTTCATCAGTATTAGTGGTGAAGAGCAATACTCAAACCTGGCTTCAATATACTGTACTTCAGACCCCATCAACGCCCGGCGTAGCCACCTCCCTTATCTCATATACAGCTTTCCTATGAAACTGGCCCAGAAAGCTCTTACGAGGCAGACAAACGGCGTCACACTGTCCCACTTGGATTAGAGTGTCCCATAGCTTCCAGATGTTTCTCTGTCGTGCTGCAGCCTCTCCAGCTGTTGCCTCCTCTTTAGGAATTTGTGCACTGGATCACACCTTCTTGCTTATGTCTTTGCTGAAATTTGTCTTGCTGATGGCAGGTTTGTGGTTAACTCCTTCTGAAAAGGAGTTGTGCATCCTGTGCAAGGAATGACAACTAGACCTTGGTTGGAAGACAGCAAGGCAGGGAGACTCCACCGCTGCCTGGGGGTTTATTTCAATAGTTAATTTCCAGCTAACCACTTTTCAGCTCACACTAGATACTCAGGAGGTTTCTATGTGGGAAAGGCTACAGCATGATGTAAATAAAGAATTGGTAGTTAGACAACAGCCACAGGCAAAGTCACTGCATAAACCAAGCCTTCTGGGGCTGGGAGCCAGAGAGTGTGGAACTCAATATGGAAGATATCACTGTATTTTTTGTTGATATCATTATATTTTATATTCTGTTTCATTACAGTCTGAAAATACTTTTTAATCCACTGCTCTCGGGGCGATCTGCAATCACCCAGTTGCCTTGTGATGCTGATCCCAAAGGAATCCTTGCCTGGATTCAGGCTCTGCCTGGACTTAGAAACAGACAGTTCAGGGGTTTAAGCTGTTTTTTTATAACCCTTAAATACTGCAGGGAAACAACTGAACAGTCCCTATAGCTGTGGAGCACTTTTTAGCAAACAGTAGCTCTGAACTATCGAGGCAGCATTTTAATCACTGCTGTAGGGCAGGGAGACCGAGGGGAAAAAAGTGTAGATATCTATAGATCAAACAGAAACCCCTAACCCATTGACTTTGGACAGACATCTAGAGAGTTCCAGCTCTGCTACACAGCAGCTTCTAAACTGCAGCTACCAGCACTATTAAATAAGCTGAAAAAAATCTATACTGCTATAGTTCACATCCAGAAAACATGTAGGACAGAAAACATGAGATTCAAAGGTGAATTGAAGAACAGCTTCTTGTTTACAGTTTTACCCCATGTAGCATAAATAATGAATGGGTCATTTACAACTTGTAAGACCAGTACGTACAAAAATCACATAAACTTTTCAACTTATAACATTTCACGATGATAGGAATGCCATTATTCTCATCATCATAGCAACTGAACACGCACCACTGCTTAACAGAAATGGGGAAAAGAAAAAAGAAAACTTCCCACCAGAAAGTAATGAAAAGAAAGTTAATTACAGGACTTTAAAAAAATAGTAGTTGGACATCAGCCAGAAAGCTTTCTGTTTAGACCTGGTTAAGTCTTCCTAAGGGAAGCATTATTTTTTTTGATGCAGAGGCTCGTCTATTTTTAGAGCACATCATAGTCGATGAGTTTATCACTTTCACATTTGAATGAACAGTCTATTAATTTTTTTTTTCAGACCTTCTATAACACCACATGGTAGTTTGCTCACTTAATAATAATTGCGTAAATTGTCATCAATTCCATGCCTGGCATTAAACTGGTTTTACCCTGAATAACCTCTTGGATTTGACAAGTGAGACGCAATTATTCCACATCGTACATTAACCATGTGACCTCCTTGTTTCCATTTCAACCCTTCTTGTTCAGCAGTGTGTTCATAGCGGTCCTGATGCCGAAGGGGAGGGAGGGCTGCGTGCAGAGGAGCTCAACAGGCTGGAGAAACCGTCTGATGGGAACGTCATCAAGTGGTACAAAGGCAAATGCAAAGCCCTGGTCCTGGGAGGAATAACCCCATGCATCAGTACAGGATGGTCATTGACCAGTTGGACAGCATCTTTGCAGAAAAGGTCCTGGTGGAGAAGTTGACTATGAGCCAGCAATGAGCCTTTGCAGCAGGGAAGACCAGCAGCGTCCTGGGCTGCATTAAGTAGGACATTGCCTGCAAGTCGAGGGAGATGGTCCTTTCCCTCTGCTCAGCACTGGTGAGACACACCCTGAGTCCTGGGTCCGGTTCTGGGCTCCTCAGCACAAGACAGAGATAAATATACTGGAGTGGATCCAGCAGAGGCCACCGGGTTGGCCAGGGGCTGGAGCACATAGCGTATGAGGAGAGGCTGAGCCAGCTGGGCCTGCTGAGCCCAGAGAAGAGAAGGCTTTGGGGGGACCTCATTGCAATCTGCCACTACCTGATGAGGAGGTGTGGAGAAGATGTAGCCAAACTCTTCCTGGGGGTGCACAGCAATAGGGCAAGAGGCAGCAGACACTAGCTGTGACATAGGACATATCCACCAGATTTTAGGAAAAAATTATCACCGTGAAGGTGGTCAGACACAGGGTGCAGGGATTTGTGTAATCTCCATTGCTAGAGACAAGCAAAACATGTCTCTGGACAAGGCTGGCAGCAACCTGATCTAAATTTGGCCCTGCTCTGAGCAGAAGGTTGGCTGACCCCAGGGGTCCCTTCCAGCCTGAATAATGATTCTGATTCTCTGATTCATACCTTTTCACCAAGCTACATTTTTTTTAAAACATGCCTGAGTCATTTGAAGCATTGCATCCAAACCGCTGAATCACACGTGCGTAACCCACTCTAACCTGACCTAGCATTTGATCCTAAAAATGCCTCATACCAAAGAAATGAGAGTGGACTTTCAGTTTTTGTTAACTAAGTGTTTATAGCACTGAGTAATAAATTTGTTAAGCCCTTGAGACAAGCTGAATCTGCCTTTGTTTGCACAGCAGAGCACACCGGCACTGCTGCTTTTATAGCAACAGGAAAGTGCTGGGCTCTGCGGGAAGATGTAAGGCCAGATTAGCAATTTAAACCATCACAAAAGGACTGTACCTTCAAGGGTGTTTGGATGTCACCTCTAGACGTAGATTCAAATTGGATGCTCTGCAGCCAAGGTAGGCAAAAAACCCACAAGGCACGTTTGAACACCTTGATCGCAGTGTTAATACTGAAGAGTCAATAAGCAAACGCCGCACTTCATCAGCCCAGAGGGAAGGGCTCTGGGTAGGGCAGAACACAGGTCACTAACGAGAGAGTCAGGGAACTTTTGGAGGAGCAGTGCAGCTCCAGAGTCACCCACGTTAATGCAGCCCCACAAAGAAAACATTGTTGGGGGCTCTTCCACCGAGCCAACTGAAGCCAAATGAATAGAAACCGGCATTAGACAAATTCGCTAGAGACAGTTTGGCTTTTTGTTACTTGATTTTCCAAGGGTGGGGTGTTAATTTATTTTTGTATTTTTAAAGACTCTTTTCCCTCTCCCTTCCTCTGCAAGAAAACCCTCACAAACCACAGAGTGATACCAATAAACGAGCGCAAGAGCTCACCAAGGGATTGTGGTGGATTCTCTTTCACTGTTAAATTTTAAACCGAGATAAGAGAACTTCTAGAAATGATGCTGTATTTTAAAGAGGGATTAGCTCTGGGAAGTCCAGTGGCTGATGATACCAGGTCACGTGACCGGAGAGGCACGGTTTGTTCTGGTTTGCGAGCAAGGGTTGACAAACAGAGGAGACGAAACATGGGAAGAGGGAGCATGGGGGGACCAAGCACCGAGTGCAGAAACAGCCACACGTCACCTTCCATTAAGAGCATCCTCAGGGGAAGAAGCGAACGATTCGCGAAACAAGAAGCTGGGAGACAAGAGCCTGCGGGTGCAGAACGAGAACCCGGACGTAAAGACGAGCTGGGCAGAAATCGGGAACAGGCTCAAACAAGGGAAGTAACGTGCTTCGCACCCGGCCCGGGGGCGGCCCGGCCCGGCCCGGCCCTGCCGCGGGACTTGCATGGCGGGAGGCCGGGCTGGGGCCGGGGAGCGCTGGGCGGTCGGGGCACGCCATCTAGTGAGGTGAGTCCGCTCCCCGGGCTGGATGGAGCTGCTCCTGCGGGCTCGGATCAACGGGGTGCTGACGTCTGGGGTTGGTTTGGGGTCGGGTTGGGTTGGTTGGTTTTTTTTTTTTGGAGGGGGGGGTGCCTGGTTTTGCAGCGTGGATGTAGTGCCTGGGGTGCAAATCCCGGGGTGATGCTCTGCTCGGAGAGGCAAATTCACTCTCCCTCTAGTCTAGGTGACACTTACCTGCTTTATCAGCCGCTGTGTTATTGCTTAATATACATTTAAAAAGTTTCAAAAACTTTATCCCATGTCCTTGAAGTCCCCGAGTTTCCCCAAGGTCTTCAGTAAGAGTATCGAGCTTGGCGGTACCTGTATTTCTCTTGACTGAGGGTATCTTCATGTGTGCAAAATTAAAATAAGTACTACAGTACCCTGCTCACTCAAGGGCAAATTACAGGTAAGAAAGGACAACCAAAATGCTAACACCATCTGATCTCCCCCTCCATTTATCTCCATTCGCTGCTACAGATCCTGTGTGAGCCTGGCTAGCTGAGCTATTTTCCACATCAGATTGCTCTTGAGTACAAGGAGTATTAGGAGGTACAAATAAGGTTCTTCTCTTAATGCTTCCTCCCCCTTCATTTATCTGAAGAGGTTTTTTTGGGTTGACATCAGTCAGCTCCAGAATTTGCAAGTCCAAAACCTAGCTACCCAAAAGGATCTCATTTTCCGAGTGCGTAGAAAGGATTTTCTGGGGAAAAAGATGAACCAAGTGGTTTAGGTACACCTCTAATTAAATCATACTGAGTCACTAAGGGACCACAGTGTTAGTTTAAGCACAGAATTTGGATGGGTAACTCTGGCTGCAGAAGGTAGGTCTAAAAATAGGGATGCGTGTGCCTTCCTCTCAACGTCACTCTTGATTTTGAAGATTCATCCTAAGAACAGATTTCCCATTCAAATGTTGTGGCCTATGGAAGAGCATACGCAGTTCCCTGTGCTAAGAGTACACAGGGTTCAAAGGGAAGGATAAAAGCATTCTTCTGCTCTTAGGAGCATTGCATGCAGAGGCTGCACAGGGACCATGATGGAGCTGGTGTAATTACGATAGAGGAAGGTGAGAAGAGAGCTTGATGAAGGCGACTCATGACTGAGTTTACAGAGACCAAGCACTGAAAACCATCTCATGAGGAGACATTAATTGGAAAGATTAATGGTCACTTTATTTCAACTCTACTTCCACCAGTGGAAAGCAAGGTACTGAGAAACTGAAGTGCAACAAGGCCTCCATAAATCTTTCCTACTTAGTCCTGCATATTAAGTAAGGGATAGAGAAAAGGGAAGGGTTGGGAGATAGGAAGGATGGAGGAAAAAAAACTGCTGATTTGCTTACTACTTTGGGATATATTACCTGATTAAATCTGGGGGGGAAATAATCTTACAAATCTGGAGTAGGCTGCAAAGATCCCTGGGTTTTCTGCATAGCAGGTTGTTAATTCCTATCTTAATTTAGTTAGATTCTTAAGACTTCTTTTTCCAATTTTTTTTTTGTTGTTGCTCATCTCCCAGTTGCCCTTCAGCTCCTCACAGAAGCTCTCCTTCAGATAGGAGTCTAAAGATCTCACTTAACCAAGGATGTGAAAACATGGTTAGAAAATACTAGGAAAGAACTTGGATGGCTCTTGGGCTGGAGCAAGGACAAAAGGAGGGGGAGGGAGAACCCACAGCCGCTCCCAACACGCACGGGAGACCTGACATCTTGAACTGCTGGCTGCAGCATTCCCTGAGACATAAATCAGGCCATTCATGAAGGGGTCTGCTCTGCCAATATACATAAAGAGAAATACTAGACGGAAAGAGGCAAATCTGAATTAGATCCATCTCTTGCATAGCAGAAATCCTTTACACCAGTTAGATGAGAGAAACTGATGTTTGAAAACCACAGAAGGTTTGGCAAGGGTAAAATTTTACATGCTAATGAGCCCCCAAAGAATTTTGACCTGTGAAGGATATTTAACTACTGAGAAAGATTTATATCCAATAATACACAAAAATGGAAGTGAGCACAGAATGTGGGGAATTAGTAACACACTACAAACATCCTCCTGCTCACATCAATGTTGAGGAATAATTCAAGAAAATACCAGAAAAGCAGCGAGAAAAATAAGATTACTTAGCCAGATAAACTGTTTGGTATGGTCCGTCACTGTCTGCATTCAGTATTTAAAAGCCTTATCACTACAGAATACTGTAATAGGTCCTTGCACGGAGACACTCTGCTCTGGAGAATTTGTCGTCTGCCCACTGTCAAGGAGGTTTTATGTTACAGTGGCACGAGAGCCAAGCAATGCATTATTGAAAGAATAGGCATTAACGGAACACAGATTTCCAAAGCCCCAGGTCAATGAAACAACCACAAGAACATCCATCTGTCCCTCTACCACTATGCTTATGAATTCACCCTTTAAATGACATTTCACCAAAACAGTTTGCAACAAAAATCCTTCTATATTAGTATTTTTAAGAGTGTGGTTTCATGAAGTCAGAGGTTTTTCCAACCAGCTTTCTGCACACCTGCATTACCAGCCTAATGTAAAAGAAGATTCCATCCAGTGAAATTACAGCAATATCTCCATTACCTATTATTTCTAATTAGTGAAGTCAGTTACCATTCCCTCTGTGTCTATTTGCAGGCAATGCATAAATTCACATCTGTAATAATAGATTATCCTCATCTGTCACAAGGGAAACAAAAGAAAAAAAACTTTTATTTCTGTGAGTGATCAAATGCTGGCAGAGGTCCTGGAGAGGTCCATCCAGAGAGGATGCAGAGAGGTGGCGAAGTCTCCATCCTTGGAGATACTCAAACCCTGATGGGGGACAGCCCTGGGAAACCAGCTCCAAGCAGGGGGCTGGACTGCACAACCTCCAGAGATCCCTTCCAGCCTCGGCTTTTCTGAGACTTGAATTTGGTATGTGCCTACCACCTACACACCAGCCAGACAGCCAGGCACTCTGCTTGGTCATGGGTACCACTGTTTTGTTTCCCCCTTACATCAAAGCAAGAGAGTCCAAAACTTCCACATTTTTTCTTCAAACAATAACTGGACATCATTGTTATGAATGCGTAATAAATATTTACAAAAGAGTATAATTTCTTTGATATAACAAATATATCTCAGCAAAACCAACACTGGATCCAGAAGTCAGTCCCCTCTTTCTTGGGCATTCAGGACATGGGTAACTATCATCAAGTGCACTTGCCAATGTCCACATTTAATTTACAAACTCAAAGCCACAATTTCTCTACTAGTCTGTTTTACCACACTGCTGCACAACAGTCCTATTCACCCTAAATAAATCTGCCATTAAAGGAAATTTTTAAAGCAAAAGCTTAAAAGGAACAAGTTCTGCCACTTTTTAGGCCCTTTATTTGATATTTGGCTTTAAGGAAAAGAAGGAAAAACTGCAACCCAACCTAGCTTATCTGTTATTTTAAAAGTATCTCGAGGCAGGAGGTTGTTTTCAGCCATCTGTTGAAATACTTTGACACTAGAAAGTAGATCCAATGTTTGCACATTCCCAAATCCTGTTTGAAAGCACCAGGAGAGTTGCTTTTGTCAACACAGGCCCATGCAACAGGACCTCCACATCTTTTGGGTCTGGATCCTCTTTCCAATGCATTTCTGTAAGTGCCGACCACAGCTGGGCCAAGATGAGCGCTAAAGCTTCTGAAACAGCAGCAATACCAGTTATGTTTGAGATAGCTGGGGTATTTTCAAGGGACCAGATGGGCACTGGAACACCTTGCTGGCTCAGGCTCTCTCTGCATTCCCACCCAGGCTGCCATGGCTTCAAGAGGAGAGGTAACAATAAATCATTAACAGCTTTTAATTAAAAAAACATATTGCTGGATATGCACAAGACTTAAAAGTCTGCTGTACACAGAGATGAACTTTGTGAGGAATATTAGGATTACAGAGGAATACATATAATTCGCAAAATCAGCAGCAAGGGGCATGGCATAAAATAATCAATCTCTGGAACTATTGCAGATGTGTTTTCTTCCCTAACTTGGACAAAGACCAAACATGGATCCTTCCTAAGGAGACTTACTTCTACCTGGAATAGATCTTAACCTTTCCATTAGTTCCTTATAGTAGAGAGTACACTGCTCCCCACTTTCATACACTGCACCAGGCAAGCAGTCCCACATTCGTCAGGAGATTTTCTGCAAGAATTAACCCCCCCCCCCTCAATCCCACACAACCCACCCCACCTCATCACCCGCCTGGTTTAAAGATTTGTCCTTCACTTCCCCTCTTTTACCCCAAGCATTTCAGTTACAATACTCAGCTCCTCAGTGTCCAGCTCTGTGACTGGCATCTCCTCTGAACAGCAATAAAGGAACACTAAATAATCCAAAGCAACAAAACAAAAAATAATGGAGAGATTAGGTTTCAAAATGATAATATNNNNAAATGGAGAGATTAGGTTTCAAAATGATACATTTATTATAACTAAACAAAGGACACAAGCTTCAATTAACTTAAAAATTTTATACTGCATTATGGCAAACACAGGACCAGTATGCTCAGAGCACAGACAAATGATTTTCAACTTAAATTTGTAACGTGGGCTGAAATTCTTCAACTGAAAAGCAAAACTTGGAATACATACAAAGAACAGAATATGGGAATATTCTTTTAATTAAATATACCCAATAATTTGATATAAACAATTTAGAAGTATTTAAATACATGCTGAAGTAGCTAAAGTTTAAATGATTAGCAAGATATGTAGATATAAAGTTACAAGAAGTATTTTGGAGTTGTATAAAAGATGTAACTTTTTCCCCCAAAGCCTACCTACATGTAAGGTACTATCCTGTCAAAAGAATATTGTCTACCTGCATGCAGTCCTGCTAATAAACTACCTATTAGCATTCTGGTACTCAACTTGCAGGCAGATTTACTCTCACAGCATGCAGCGAGTGATGAAAATCTCAGTAAAAACCGTCTTTTGACCTAACACAAAACAGAAACAAGTTTTTCAACAAAATAGGTCCTATAACCTGCTTGTTTTAAAGGGGAAAAAAATAAATTACATCCTATTTTACTTCTCTTCCCTGTTGCTAAATGGATTTTTTTTAAAAAGCTTTTTACATGTTTTACATTTTCCCCCCTGAATAGTTTATAATCAAAATCTGATCTCATTTGAATCTGAAACAACCCCAACAATGGTCTTACTGATTACCTCTGAGCTTAGAGGCTTTGCCTGTGTAAGTCACAAAGTCACCGAAATCTCGCACATCCTTTAATTATTTAGACAAATATTTACATCTCCTGATTAAATATTCATTCAGGAATAAGTTCTGACCAGTTACTGTACACTCTGAAGTCATCCTTTCTCTGAAAGTACTGCAGCTTCTGGTTTTTTGGTCAACACGGAAGACAACACAGCATGTTATGTGCAGCTAGTCCTCAAGCCAACAATTTGCTGGAGTTGTCTGTATTGACTGGAGAGAGCTGCTTGGGAAGGTTCGAAACTGGGTAAATGGGCATCACCCAAGGGCTTCCTAAGCTTTTTAACCTTGCAGAACATGTGTTGTTCAACTCCAGCTGTCATGGGTTTGCCTACTTTCAGCATCAGAAGGAAAATATTCCCCACAAAAATGCTTCGCTATGATTGATGCATACATACTTTAAACGCTTTAGTTAGCAGGGGAAAAGTGACATTTGTGATTGACATTTAAATGTATTTTATGTAACCTGCTAAAATTTCACAATATGCCAAATTTCAAACAAGTCCATAAGCTAAAAATATTCAATAAATTATCACAATTATTTTAATCGTGACATTCTTAATTAAAAAAAAATCAGCTATTTTTGGCTCCCTTCTTATTTAATCCACAGAAAATTTAAATGAACAGTAAACACAGAAAGAGAACAGCAGCAAAGTGTCTTAAACTCCCAAATATTACAATCAGATAATTTACTGTAAGGACAGTTAAAGCTCTGTAAAACTTTAATCAATAAATCTTAGAAAACAACTTTTTCTGCTACTTCCCTGTTTTAAACTTGCATGCATTGAAGTGCATACAATTCTTAGGTTTTTGATATTCCATGAAAGGTAGCAGACAATTTTAGAGTATCTTTATCATGTTTCAGGAATGTCAAGTAAGATTGTTATGCATTGTTTTCAAATTGAAAATATGCAACTGCAAAATTTAGCATACTTCAAAGCCCATTAATTCTAATTGTAAATTATTCAGTGTAAAATTAATTTTTGAAATTGTGTTTTTGTGAAATTAGTTTTACTCTTGCATTTTCATCTAAGATAAATTTGGGCCTAAAAAAGCACCTAGGGAAATCCTATCTTCAAAATCTACAAACTGGCTTTCATGCTGAAATCTCAATTTACAAGAAAGAGAACAGTCCCCTTGTTTAAGGGTACATTAACTACAAAGATTGTACTGATTTGAAATTTCAGCTTTGTCACAGCTATTTTACACTTCAGATGCAATTACAGTAATTGAGGATCTTACTCACTGTAAGCAGCTTTCTTTGCAAACTGTACAGAATATGAACTCGATACTTGAACTAAACACTGACCCTTTTTCTAGACTTAATTGTACTGTACATCTTACTGTACATCTTGCTTTGGAAACAACTAAATACAATGGTCCATCATGCAAGCCATGAGACTGTCAAAACAGGTTTTGTTCCACTAACTTCAAATAAGTCTTTACAAACAATTTAGCCAATCTAGATAAATACTGAACACGGAATTACGCTGAAACACACTTGGGAGTCAACATTTTCTACAAAAATATGCAACTATGACTAAAAGCATTAAGCACTAACTGCCCACCTCAATATCACTGTGTACAGCACCATTGTAAGATGTGCTCTCTATAGTGTACACAAAATCAAGAATGTTCATATATTTTATAATACTGGGTGCAAAATAAAAAAAAAAAAAAACAAACCAACACAACCCTGCTGGTTCAAGTCACACTATGTGTATTTCTTCACAGATTTTAAGAAAGAGTGGAAAATTTAGGCTACTAGGAATTATGGAACATCCCAGAGTTGGTATTTTAGTTTTTAAACTTAAAAATTTACTATGGACAGACACTAATGAGTAAACCTTGACCTACTGTCAGTATTTAATCACACAGTTAAAGACAGTAACTATAAGCAATTAATTAGAAAGCCAATGATGTAATCAAAGCACTGGCAATACCAGACATGACTTGTTGACTGCACAGTAAGCAAGGCCATGAGATGAAAGTATTTATGTACTTTGAGTAACCTGGTTAGTGACTTTATACCTGAGATGAAAATTGAGAGGTAAGAGAACTAGTTATGGTGTAAATAATTATCAGATGAAAAACAAACAAGTGAAGATAACTGCATTTTTAAAAAATCTGTGCAAAAAGATCACAACTGACATTTTCCCCTTATGATTATTTTCATCTTGCTACTTAGACAAACACTAACTCACTTTACTGTGTGACAGATTGTGTCCTGAAACTATTTTAAAGGCTCCTGTGATTCCAATGCTTTAGTAATTAATGGAATTTTGAGTAGAAGCGATGTCCTCTACTCCTAGTCTCAAGAAATTTAAGGCACCCATAAGAAGAAAACTTCATGGGAAGTCTCCATTCTAGGGAAAAATAAATCTGACTTTCCCTTCAACAGAAAAAAATAATCATGAATTCATAAAAGTTATTAGAATGCCACATTCTCTGTCAGTGAGGCAACAGCTTAGTGATATTTAGCTTAAATAAAACTCAGTCTAAATAGCTACTACTGAAGCCACAGAATCTTCACTAACAGGTTACAAAATACGTAATATTGTGACAGAAGGGAAAGTTTGCATTAAATTCTGTAAAAGCTAAAAGGTAGAAGTAGAGCAAGGTTGGGCCCCATGTAATGATGAAAGAAAATAAATGAGAAAAATTTTTCCATGATACACTTAATTTATACAGCAAACTTGCATGTTTAATGGATCACTGTACCACAACAATGAGTGCAAATACATGATTTTGTGGGCAGGAGCACTGCTAAAGAAGCGTATTTTGTTTTCATCTGTATGGAATGACAGTAAATCACTTTGATGAACAGAAATCTCATTCCATATGTCAGAAAACATATCTATGATTTATTACTAGAATCAGCTCAAAACACTTCCCATAATCACAAAGCTCAAGTAATATGTAGCCATTAGACACAGAAAGATATACAAGTTTTTGGTTACAATTGCGATTAGCTTCAGATTCTGAAGCTTAATTCTTTGCTTCCGCAGCTTCTTTATCATGCTTTTCCTTTGCTTTCTCTTTTTCTTCCAGTTTTTCTTCTTTCTGAAGCAGTGCCATAATCTCAGCAACCTGACTGGTGCCAATATCAATATCTTCTTTGTCAATCAATTCTACTACCTACAAGAACATAAAATGAATTTGAGAGAGTTTTTTTTATATGATTGGGGCATTTTCATATCATAAATTTTGTCAAGACAAAAAAGTAATCGGTTCTTTCATGTTCAAGAAAACCAGCATTTTTTTCTTACACAAAACACAAATTCAAACCACAACCAGTGTCTCAAACATATCCAGAGTATTAAAAAAAAGCTAGAACTTAAAGCAAATGTTCTAGAACTTTTGACCTCAGCACACAAAAACTCACGTTTTAAAGCATGAGTAAAACGGACCCATTTATTATATCTGTACCAATGGAAAGCTCAGATTCAATACCTGCTGAAATAGTATTTAAGACAACACTTATTTTATAGGCTTAATTTTATCAAAAAGACCTACTCTACTAAATAGGCAGAAATTTACAAAATCTTAAAAGCAGAGGGGGTAGGCCTTTCAGAAAGCAAAAGGAAAAACTTTAATAAGTGATTCCAAATTCCTTTATATTGCTTTTTGTACAAATGTATTCTTGGCATAACTCCTCAAGTCCCTAGAATTATTCTGCATTATATGCAGAATTCAGAAGTACATTTTACCGGTGTTGCTAAATGTACAACAGCTGTTTAGAGCAACAGGGAAGATAAACACCACTGGGACAACATCAGTAGAGAGAAAAATGTTTTTCAAAAGGCTGATGCTGTATTTTCTAGCTGACCATAGTTTAAGTGCTATTTCTGTATTGTGTAGGAAAATTACTTGCAAGGAAGTTAGTTTCAGGACATTCTAAATTTAGCAAGTAAAAAAGAAACAAGAAAGTGAAGGAGAAATGCAGGGAAAACTGAGAATGTTCTGCAAAATGAGAAAACAGGACAAATCAGGCAAAGAACACAGGTCATTTACAAGGGACCTAAATGACAACTAATGGTCTGATGTCTTCCAAGCAAAAGGAAATACAGGTCTCAATGAAATATCTAAGGTATACAAATAGGCAAGAGAAGCTATTATCTTGTGTTGACAAAGTATATCTATAGACATTATGTCAAGGCTTTGGCTAATAGTGGTATTCCTAAAGTAGTTCTTCCAGAGCTCCTTCTCATACTCCCTCCCACTCATGAGTAGCACAACAGAATTACCGTATTTTACAGAACTTGACATAGGCATACAGGAAAACCTACATCTTTAAAGGTAATGTGGGTAAAAGACACAGGATAAAGATTTCCCGTCCCCTCATCCCCAAAAATAGCCGTATAAATTCCAACGGTGCTAACATGTATTATAAGATCTATTCACAATGTATTATCAAAAATCTCC
>VYZV01018210.1:1526-43278 GCA_013401275.1 Pandion haliaetus | reverse complement strand
GGCGGTGAGGGAGGTCTGTGGGGTTTTTAGGTTTAAATATTCTTTGAGAACCTAGTGGGATTAAAAAAAAAAAAAAACCACCCCAAACCCGACCAAAATAACTTCGTGCCTTGCTAAAATCCACCCTTCTCCTTCTCCCCAGCCAGCCAGAGCTGATGTGTTTTATGGGGACGGAGCACTCCACAAGGTGCTTAATGCTCCTATTCAAAAAAACTCTGCTGGTGCTCTGTGTGCAAGGTAGAAAAAAAAAAAAAAAAAAAGCCCACCCTGGTCCCTGTTGGGAAACACGGGGTGTAGGGTGAGCTGGCATGCCCAGGGTGGGAAGGAGAGCAACCCCTTTTGCTCCTGCCAGTCCCAGACTCAGCGCTAGGGCTCGTGCTGTAGCAGACAGCAGAGCCCCGCTGCACCTTCTGGCTGCAAGTAACAGCAGTGTTGCGACTCACCGGGCCTTTGACTTGGAAATAAAAATGAACTGTTCAGTCGTAACCCGCAGCCAACCCACTCGCTCTTTTTGCCATCCTCCTTTACATTAAGCTGCCTTTACGTTACAGCGTACAGCAAAACCCCAGGCTGAGCCACTGCCCCTCGAGCTGCGCAGAGTAATGCCCGGCTCTCGCCTACAACTGCCCTGGGAAAGCGTTATGGAAAAAGGGTCTGAGAGGGACCCCTTTTTCGGGGAATGAAAGCAGCAGTTCCATCAGAAGAAGGGTATTTTCACCACAGCAGCGAGGGAGTCACTACCACAGTGCTACAAAGGGATGGGGACTTCACGTCCCCTGTAAGCAGAGGTACTCAAAATGGGGTAGAGAAAAAAACTCAGGAATTTTTTATGCAGACAGCATGTTTAAAAAAATACTTTAATAAGCTTTTTCAGAGTTGCAGACAGGGAGCAGGGATAAGAGAAGGGACTTACTAACAGTGCAAATTTACTATGTGTGGAAAAATGTATAAAACTGCTTTGTAAATTTTGTGTATGGGTGGTGTTTTTTTCAATACCATGTTTTAACCCTTTAGAAAGCCCAGCAAACATTTGTTCTGTTGAACTGGATTCGCTGTTGAGGCTGCGGTCTTAAAGCAGTTCATGAATCCAGGACACCCGCTCCAGCTGAACCCATCAGGCTAGTGCTTGAAAAGGCGTCACATGCGAGTTGTGATCTTTTCAACACAGTCTGGAAACACGTTCAGACCTTTCTGGGCTCCAGGCTGTACGGAAGGCTTTTTAAATGAAATCAAAGTTACAATATTTCTAGAATTTTAAATAGCTTTAGTAGTGCAATGACTTACCAAGTTAGAGTGGCTGCATTTTGGAGAACACGGACAACGTATTGTATAAAACACCAGCATAAACAAACTGTAAATTATAATTAAATATTCTTAAAGTCTAGCTGAGCATTACATAGTTGTTGATTACGGAATGTCAGGTCTCTTCTATGTATCACCAAAAAAAAGGCAAGATAAAAAACAAAGCAACATTCCTGAAAATATACACAGTGCTGTATTTCACACACAAGCCTGAGACAATTCACTTACTTACAAACTTTCCTATAAATTTTTGGAAGTATTTCCAACTTGCAAACAAAAATGCATAAAAATAAAATTGAAAATAGGACTCTAGTTACAAAGACTCTTAGAAGCACTGCACTACCCTCAGTCTGGAACCGTCTCAAGACCATCTTTGATATAAGGCTGTGATAGTGTGGGTTTCCGTTAATAAACCAGCTTGTGAAGTTAACAGCAACCTCTTACTAAAGCAATCAATCGATTGATTAATGCAGGCCATATGTTAACAAACCTTACTGACATGCCTCGCCACATCAATTGCTGTCTAATTATAGGCAGATGTCAGCTTCTGCACATCAGCTGCACCAGTTAGAAGGGATCCTTCACAACATTTCTGGGAACAGCAGGTTAATACACTCCAGTAACTCGTCATGGTGATGGAGCCAGGCTGGATCCAGAGGATTTGGCTCATTAATGACCATAAAGTCCAAGTACATGTAGTTGAACAAGAAAACAAACAAACCAAAACCCTTAGCAGTTGGTGGTTTGTTTTTTTTTTTTTAGGTTGGTAACATTGGTTTCAAACCATAGGACCGTACATTGAAAACTGGAATTACGAAGACTCACAAACTTTTAAGTAAAAATAACCAATTAAAAATTAACAGCACACCTGTAAGCCACAGGAAGAGGACACAAGGTGGGAAATTACACAAATGAACAGTTTTTCCTGTTTTCAATACAGTAGACGTGGCTGTGGCTTGAAAAAAAAAAAAACAAAAAACGAACAAACCCAAACCAACAAACGAGAACAGAACACCGGTATTAAAACTCTTTCTACTTCATGGATGTAAACCCTACCTCAACAACTTTCAGATTACGCTAGTGGGACGCTGAGCATCACCCCCTCCGCACGCTTTTATAAAGAATTTTCGTTTCTCGCACTTTAATCTTAGTTATCCACACCTATTCTCACTTCTTACATGTGAATCTCTATCTACTAAAGGTATATAATGTGTACACACTGCAGCAAGTATGTGTATGTGACGTTTCTGCCCACTGAAATACCCATCCATGTAAGGTCCGCTAGTTTTCAGAAATTCAAGATCAGGCACCAGGTTCGCTGCTGCACGTCCACTTCTAACCTGTACAGCCAGAATCACTTGACCCATTTCCTACCCTTCCTGTGCTCAGTGAAATGTAGAAGATGACAGATACACTGAAAATAAATCAATGGATAATCTAACACCTGGTCTTGGCGGACAAGGTTTAGTAAACTTAAGCATTTGGCTGACGTGAAATTTATCTGAGCTCAAAATAAAATGAGAAAATGTATAATGAAAGCAAGAAAATTTGTGCAACGCAAGCATCATGCTTAACAAATTTTTAGCATCACTATTTGCCATAAAACAGAAGAAAGAAAAAAGCATGTTTTCAAAATCAAATGACTTCTAACCATTCTTGGTGTTAACTGTTTACTGTTTTCTGAGAAGAAAATAACACGGTGGTGACTAATAAGCATTTTTTAAGTCAATTGGTTTGGTTTGGAGTTNGTTTTTTTTTTTTTTTTTTTTTTTTAGAAAAGACTTCAGCAAAATAAAGTGAAGCTGACATTAGACTCAGGGTATCAATTCTCTCATAAAAGTTTACCAACTGTACAAGTTAAGAAAATTATACAAGCTTTTGTTTTAAGAAAGGACAGTTCAGTCAAGACATAAGTACTGTAAAAATCTTTCAAAGGCTACAAAGAAATCTGGAAAAATACAGAATGTATTTCTTTAGCCCAGATAAAGAATATGGAAAGACATCATTGATGTCAACAATTTTACATATACAAACCTGACCTGGTTTATTTATTTACCTTTTAAAACTTCTATATATAAAAATAGTTGTGCTCATAACTTTCAGGATTCATAAGGGTTCCTTAACAATGGGATGACACTTTCTTCTCGCTAGCATGAGTGGAAGTCTCTGTGCCTACTCTGATGCGTGTCTTGGCATTCTGAATTTCATTTTAACTTCCTGCAACGTTTGAACCAGCCCCTGCTTCAAATAGGATGCTTTCTTCACCTGCACAATGCCTAAATGGTGTATTACACACAGAAGTTTCTCTAATGTGTTAGGCTGCGAGTATTTTTGCAGAAACTCACTGATTTGTTTCTCAAATATTTTTAAGAGCCTTAGAGTTCTCAGAACTACAGTTGCCAGCTCTGAGAAACAGAATGTTCTCCTACTGCTTTTCAGCGTTGGAAAAAACCCAAATAATCAGATCTTAAGAGCCAACTAGAAGGTATCAGAAAAAATCTCAGCAGATTGTTTTACGGAACTGGATTTTGTAAGGTAACCCATCAACCCTGAAAATTTTAGACACCCAAAATTTACTCCACGGAATAAAATCAGCTCCTAGCATTCAGTCATCCAAAGTTTCTAGTTCTTCAAGCTTCCCATGCGAGTTTGCTTCTTGGAAGAACTCTGAAGAACCTGGACTCTCTTTTCCAGTGCTGTTAATTCTTCTTCTTTTTAGAGGTCTTTCATTTTTTTCTTCAAGATCATTCTCGTTTCTCGACGCTGAATGAGCAAGTTTTGGGTCAATGGAAAGGTTTTCAGTTTCATACCCATTTGTATCCAGATCCGTGTGAGGTGTTTTCTTGCCACTGGTAGGTCCATTTACATGCAATCCTTCGACTTTTGCTTCATCTTTATTTGGTATCTCACCTGGCCCATTAGCAGACATCCCTGCGTTACGGAAACATACCGTAAGGAAGAGAACAGAAGCATAAGCAGGAACAGAACAATCTGTCAATAAAGCAGAAGTCTAACTAGTCCCATTGAACTAGAAAGCCAATACTGTTCTCCGTATCCTCACTGTGTGATGAACGAGTGATTTATTTGCATACAAATGACAGACTTATCGCGACGGAGTCATGGAAGCCCTCACAAGCAACAGCAGCCAAGCAAGTGTCCTGGAATCCCGTAACTGTACAAGCTGCAGGTGGACTGTCCTCACCAGGGCAGTTTCTGTAGCTTCCACTCAATTTTCACAATCTGATTCAGCCCCCAAGCTCCTCCCTCCTCTTGCTACTGCTTTCACTTCAGCTCCTTCGGAATGGCTGTCCCTTGCTTTTGAGTTTTTTCTACTTCGTGAGTCATTGTGCCCTGGCTCTTCTCCCATTCCTAATTGCCCGTCAGTGGCCCACATCTGGTAAGAATAGCTAACGGTGTTCCTGAGAAGCACCGGAGAAGCACTACTGTGCTACACAATAGCCCAGCTCCCATCTCAGTTGTTTTAAACATCCCGCACGGACTCCTCACAAACTTGGCATTACACACCTACACTAGCATGGGGAAGACAAGAACAGATTAATTACATTTGAAAGGAAGATTCTAGGGGAGATTTATCTTCACTATGTGACCACTGGCTAAATGCAAACATAGCTTTTTTAAAAAACATTTTTAACTTAAAGCTGCTAACACCTTGGAAAATATTTAAAACTAGAATAGGCTTGTTTTTCTCATTTGGCTTGTCATCTGCAGTGACTTGGCAACTCTTGTTTGGGAGGGACAGGGCACGCACTTACCATTCTGATTACTGTTGCTGGTTGTGCTGTCTTCCCTTTCAGACTGGCTGGTGCTGCTGTTGGAAGTTGTCGGAGGAGGGGACGGAGCTCTACTGGAAGCAGCACTTTCACTTTCATCCAGGAGACGGTCCATATAATCTCTACACAACAGAAACAGCACATTCAGCATTGCCCTTGCTGTGTAAAGGATTGGTGTTATTTGTACAAAAATATTCACTGCACATACTGCAGGTGTGACCAATTCACATTTTATCTCTTTTCAAATGCACAGACTTATCTTGCAAAGTTAACAACTTTAAGATCTCCTGCGTTAACTGGCCCACACATGGTTTGACCACAGCAACTATGTATTTGTTGACCAATCGCTGCAGGCAGCTTATACAAATTCAGCCTGTGCTTATGCTAAGTCCCCTAAGATCATGTACGAGCAGAAACTTCAATATGCTGTGATGTTGTGGACTGCATTTTCAAGGTGATGCTCTCAGGCAGGTTCAATACTAACCTCTTGCAATTTGCTGCGGCAGCGATAACATACCATTCAAGTAAATACATTTTCTGCACATACAACCTCAGAAGGGGTAGAGTTAAAAGCAAGTGAAAAAACTTCAGAGCTAAACCCATTTCCAGATCTGAAATCTACTACAGAGCTACAATTTAGGTCACTAATAGTAAATCTCTTATGAAAGATTTAAACAAACAAAGCTGGTTGGCGAAGCCCTTGTATGTACGGTATTAGTCTGGATTAACTCCAGAAACAGGATATCCTCACACGTAATTATTCTGAACTGATACTGCACCCTGAATTCCCACCCCTATCTGCAAAATCATTCAACAATAGACAAGTACAATCCTTAATGACACTTCTTCTGATCACCATATGCAGTCAACTGCAAAAGAATCAGAATGTTTTAACTGATTAACANTTAAGAGAATCCAGCAGCAATGGCTGCTTTTCTTGTCTACTTTAACAAAGCCACAGATGGCAACTTCAGTGGTCCAACACACAGTTCTAAAAGTGTTTAAAGAAACAATAATATTAAAAAGAAGGATCAACAGAGAAGCCAGGAACAAATGAGAAATAAAAATAATAGTAAAAAGACTTGGAAAAAGTCAGCGGAAAGAGTGAGATACTAAAATCATAGCATTGGAATGAAGGGCAGAAGAACACGTTGGCTCATTTGCTTAGATTTGAGGGAAGAGAATACACAGTTACGCACAGACATTGCCCTCTCTGCCTAGCAGAGATGTTAATGGCAAAAGGAGCCACATACACCCAAAAAAGCCCTAGTATAGGGTACTGTGTTGGCCAGAGTTCTCGCCAAACAATACATCTCAAGAGTATACTACAGCACGTATCACAAATCCCACCTGAAACTTGTGACTAAGGCCTTCCTACAAAACATGTATCTAAAGTAAAACAAGCATATAAAAACCCCCACATAATTGCAGAAATGTTACATTTGTGAAACGTTTAAACAGAAAACAAACTAAAGAGCTGTGCAATGCAAATTGTTAGCCTTATTCCAAATAAACGTATTTTAGAAATGACATTACACACACTAGTAAGCTTTTCTTACACCTTGGCTGTTTTCCTGCTGCAAATTGGGACTATGGAATCCCTCGGTTGTCATACCATTTCAGACTAGAGCAGTATAAAACAACGACTTACATCCAACACGTAAAAGCACATAAAATAATGCACATCTTACGTTACACCAGGATGAAGATTGTATTTCTTCTTTCCAAATCGGGTCTGCTGCGCAAAGAAATCATAACGCTCCGATTTCTTCCACATGTAATAAAATGCTACACACTCACCAACCGATCTCGTTCGTACCTAGGAAATATGTCCCATGCAAATTTTGATGAATTCAAATACATTTTTGGCAAAAAGCTACTGTTTAAATCCAAAGGGGTGATATTCAAAGTCAATGCTTCTTTATACAACGTAGGAAATAGTGGAAATTATTGACTCATAATGTCAAAGGCCCAGAAACTGAAATGCAAAATTTAATAAGGTTTCTAAGAATACCGAAGATATCGTGAGGTGCTGCAAGCAACGGCTTCAGGAGAAATATCCAAGTCTGGTCTTGAATAGACTGGTGAAACAGAGTAAGACTCTAGGGATGCAGATTGTCCCCTAGGTATCCACAGCAGGAATGTTGTGCTTTTCTGAACTTGGAGTTCACAGCCACAGTTACAGAGGATTCTGGACTTTAAGAAACCCATTTGGACATATATATGTAGTAAAAATCAGAAGTAGTAAATATAGTAATTTGTGAAGGAAATTGAGAGTAAGAATTCATTTACAATTACCTTGCTTTAAAAAGAAAAAAAAGCGAGAACTACGCTTAAAATCAGTGTTTACCTTATTTGCCTGAATCACATGAAAATCCTTGCCATAGACTTTCAGCCCTTGCTCAAAGTTCCTACATTCTTCTTCTGTCCAAACAGATAATTCTTCTACAGCAAGAAAATGCAATAAAGAAAATACTTATCAAAAAAGCATACAGCCAATAAAAGAAAACTTACGTGACAGAAAACATACGTGGTATTCAAGTTTCTTACACCATCTGCTGACTAAATGAGAACCACCTCCAGAAATTTCACTTACTAGTACAAAAATGAAAATTCTCCCTTCTAGTGAGTAGGTGGGAAATTTGGCTAGTAGCTAGTGGAAAGTAGCTCGCCGGTAGGGACTGTTATAAATGGTCCGTAACTCCAGCCCTGTCGCATGGGGAAATAACCAGGCAGCAGAAAGAGGAAGGGCTTGGAAACCCGGTCTCACCATTCCGCTCCTAGAACCATAGGAAGCAGGTATCCTTCAAGACAGGACACAGCACAAAGGAATTCATGCTATGGACTCAAACTGGTTGCCGGTATTTAGAAGAAGTGGGGGAAAAGGAATGAGATCTTCTTTACTGCTGGCAAGAGCCAGCAATGATAGGCTGTTAATTCCAGTCAGGCAGAATAAGCAACTGTGCTGCTCACACTACTGGGTGGGAAATCTTGGCCCCACAGAAGCCAGAATAAACCCCCAATAACTTTTAGCCGCACTTCTAAGAACTTAATGCAATTTGGCCTTACTGATTCTTAAGGTCACGGATAAATAAGGTTTAAAATAGTGGGAGAACAAACTAATCTTCTCTATTTGATCATTCTTCTCTTGTGATTTGCACAGTAAACTCTGGAGAAGCCACAGGTTTGAAAGCAGAACCAACAGATCAATGTGCAAGGAAAATAACTTGTGCCTTCCCTTTAAGTTTCACGTTCCTTTGAGTAAAAAGATCAATACCAAACCAGGAAATGCTTAAGGCTCCAAAAGCATCTTTAAGGCCAGGGTCTTTTTAGTGTTGTGCTTTGCTAAATAAGAGGTTTAGATGCTCATTCTCCTTTATTTAGAAGTGTGAATTATTTCGTTTTATACCTCATGTTTGTGCCATTAACTTTGGTGACTGAAAAGGTCTAGAAGAACAAAGAACAAAATGCCCAATTCAGTTGCCAAGAAGTAATATTAAATTTTAACTTGTTATTAAAGCCACAGATATAAATATCAAGCTCTATTGACAGGAAGTTAATTTACACACCCTCTTTGAGTATATACCTGTTTATACTACATCTGCTAATTCCATTCTCTCAGAGAGCAGTAAGAGACTCACTGAAGGTTGCATTTAAAGGGGCATGGATATGTACGGCTTACATGCAGTCAAGCTCTAATAAAATTTCTCAGTCTGCTGACAGCAAAACCCAATACCTGTGTAACAAATAAACGAAAGTTCAACAATATAAACTTAACTTTCAGTGTATGCTCACCTCTGGCTGCTTTTACATTAAATCTCAGCCTTCGTAACGATTCTTCAGTATCAAAATTGCACTTAACCAGTTCATACAATGCCTGGAAAGATGAAAAGACACACATTTAACATTCTAGATACCACTCAGTTTATGTTGTGCCACAGAAACGTACTTAGTAAGTCACTAATACCTATTAAGAAAAGATTAAAAATAAACTCTTTGAATGAATGTAATATAATTTAAGACAGCACAAAGAGTTATTTCCTCTGTTTAAATTTCCAAATCTCTAATTACATAACCAAGAATATATCCAGGCAAAGTACTTTTAACATATTCATCCACTGCGTACATTTGTAAAATTGATAGGGGTTTTTTGTACGCAAAAAAAAGTAAGTACACATTCGTAGAGCTTTAAAAAAAAAAAAAAATCTGCAACTCAAAGAACAGAACTCATCCATACACAACTATTTATACGTAAAATAACGCACCGACACATAAAGCAATGGTAAGCCTAAGTTAACTGCTTAATATTTGTTGAGGTGAAAAAACCATTGTATTTCTATTTCCACAAGAAATAACAAAGCTGTTTCAAACACGATTTTAATTCTTGGGAGTAAAACAAAATAAAGGGATAATTCATTCTGTAGTATTAAACTACAAATCCTAATTATTCTTCTATACCTGCTCATTGTCTTTAATATGGGATCCTTCAGGAATTGCATCTAGGCCTTTCTCATCACCTGTACGCCTTGATGCTTCATTTAGGAACTCAATCACTTTATCTTCTGGTAAGAAGTCAGGATTCCACAGCAGCTGGTCATCATTTTCATACACTGAATTAAGCACAGGAAAAAAGACAAGCAAGCTAAAACGACAATATAGGAGTTTATTTTCTCTTATAAAGCGAGTGATTATGAAACCTTGGAAGATCATTAGAGCACCAAATTAATCCAGAACACACATAAGGACCGGTAAAAGATCCAAATGACTAGGATACTATACCTTGTATTGTCTTCAAGTCTCTGGCATAACCTGTGCTCTAGATTCTAGGACCCATTAATGAAACTCCAGAAGCTCCACCTTCCCTGTCTTCCTCCTGAAATCACTTAAATCACGAGGTAGCAGCACTGCCTGACCCAGTCCCTGAACAATCCACCCAGCATGGCTTTTCCCTAAGTTTTGCTGATGGCAGCCAGCAGGCATGGAAAAGTATTTCAGAAACTAATTATATCTGTTTTCTTGCAAGATGATTAGGATCAGTCACATAAAACCAAAAAGCACACCACCAAAAATGGTGCTCAAAACACTACCAGGTGTCTAGACCTCTAAATATAAAAGTCTCAGCTAACATGGCTGGTAAAAGCCAGCAACAAGGTCCACTACTTCTCCAAGGAAGATGATACCCAGCTGCCAGACGTTCTGAAGTCAAACAGCTCCTGAAGGGAAACTTTGCTAAGACCTTCCCGCTACTTCCAAGAAACACTTTCTGAAACAAAACCATTCAAGTAAAGATTGCTGAATTTTAAGACTACCAAATCTCTACCGTTTTTTCAGAGCTTCTGCGTGAGCTTTCAGACCAGGGGAGCCATAGTAAACCGAAATTAATGGGAGAAACGTGGCCAAATGACACATCCTCTGAATTATCTCCCATTTTTATTTTTGAAGAGCCTACAGCTTTGCAGGATTAAAACACTGGTACACCAAAATAAAGTAAAATTCAGGTTATCAAAAAAACTAGAATCAGGAAAGCATCCAGGCCTTGCTTGTGCCCCAGTCTCCAATGAAAGATAACCTTACAAAAATCAGCCAGAAAGTAACTTGAACACTGACTCCATTAGCTGGGTGAGCACCTTGGAGAAGAAAAAGGAGCGAACAGTTGGGAAAGCACGGTCACCCCAGGAAGATACAGTAGCATCCTGTGCAGGTGGAAATGTCAGAGTGGCGGCTAGATGCATCTCTACTTGAAAAAAATTATTTTTAACATGAAAGTAGACTACAAATAAAAAACCAAAACTGGTAAGGAAAATCATTAAGTGTCTTTGCAAAGAAAGACAGCTTCATTTCACGAACGACACACTCTTTGGAAACAGCTCCCAACAATTTTCTGGAAGCTTTTTGTTTCAAAGGCTAGTCCTAATCTGATGTTTGGTTGTTCATTTAAGAAAAAGATTCTAGGTATCTTGGGATACAAACTCCTGTAGAAGCAACAATTCTTTTCAGGAGATAACTGATCATCGGTTCTAAGCCACCCTTAATGATGCAAGCTAAGTACACTGCAATGTTTATGAATGACAGCGGTCAGTAAGTCTCAAAGCAGCTTCAGCACCTTTCAGTTCTCAGAGCTATCCTTCCATTTTCAAGTCCAAGCCTTCTGAAAACGTATCTTTTAATTTTGTAGATTTTTCATAACCTGAAATTGTTTAGTAGCAGCTAATTTGGTCTCCAGGCATACTTCTCAGAGAGCCAGTCCACTGTAATTAGCTTAGTGTAGATTACATAGTCGTTCTTTCCTCACAACAGCATGTCAGAACACATTCTGAAAAGCAGTGTGGTTATTCTTAAAGAATTCTAGCATTTTTGTGCTTTTGCTTACAGGACTGGATATGAAAGGACTAGCCTTCTTAGCATTTGGGAATTTTACAATTAGAATTTCCCCTTCGTTAGAGAACAACTAAGATGATGGGATATGACATGAAAGTACTAAATACATAGTCTCAGACATTTATTTTTCAACTTTTTAAGCTTCATTAATATTCCAGCTGGAGTCCTGCCAAAGATTACATCCAAAGACAGCAGAAAGGAAAGAAGTGGCAGAATATATTAACACCCCACTGGTATATAAAACTAGAACAGCCCTAGCACGATCAGTGAAAATTTAACTTTTCCCCTCAGTGGTTTTTGCCCATGACGTAGGTTCTCTGTTGTGCAAAGAGTAGCGTGCAAGACTATGAAAAATTGTTTTATATATGTTACCATAATGCACAAAGCAGCTGCATCTTTTTTTTTATTATTGAAGGCCAGAAGCCATTTAGAACTGAGTAAATACCAGGAAAAGCAGGTGACCAGTAAAGCATAATTTACTGCATCTCAGGCAAATACATAGTTCAAGCTCTATTTTCAAACGGAAGCAGGAAAGGGTGCAAAGAACAACTTCTTCACAGCAAAAAAGCAGATGTTTTTAATTTGCCGTTTTCTATTTTTAATGGAAGCTCCTGACTTCTCAGGTAGTTTTAAATTACATTCTCTTCAACCTTGCTGGCTACAACGTCCAGAGCTGACAGAATGTGTCAGCGTGCTCAAAGTCAATAGCAGGACTGATGCTCTTCTTAGTTTCTAGCTAGATCAAGCTACAGCATAGCTACTGCAACCTGGAGCTCAAAGCAAGACAACTGCTACTACTTCAGTATATACTCAGATTCTAGGAAGGCACCAAGTTTTATGCTGGTTAGTTTAAAAACTAACTTATATAAAACTACAAAAGAGGCAGTCTCAAACTGACCTGCAGTGTAAACAAATTCTTAGTAATGGGCTGAATGAGCAGGAAAATTCGCTGCTTTTAAGCTCACAGATGGGTTTAAACTGGGTCTACATTTTCTGACTTGATTATATTGACAGCATACAGCCAAAGGCTCTGGTTGTGAGGGTTCCTGGAAAAAAACCCAGAAGTAGAACAAGAGGTTCTTTAATACTGACTGAAGAATTATAAAATCTGAAAATCAAAGCTGCTGGTACCATTTTGCCTCTTTTAACGTGTTAATCCAATTCCAGCAACAGAATTTCTTTATTATCTATTTCGTTTTACATAAACTAAATATACTAGGTGAAGAGGTTAACATAACCTACAAAGAAAGCTTGTGTATGTGACCAAATTAGAATACAAGGGCTGAATAGGCAATAGGCCAGCAATATATTCTTTCTGTTCCCCTTCCAAGACTCAAGCTCTGATGGTGAAGTACGGTATGAACTATAGTTTGAGATGATGGTTCTCTTTTTCACTTGAAGGAGCTCTTTTATTTTGCAAGACACATGACATCAATCAAATCTTTTATTTCTCCCCATTAGGAAATAATCTCAAACACGGTGATAATGCTAATAGTGCTAAGTCTCACCTTTTTCATTCTCTTTGTATTTGCATGTGCCAGATGGAATTTCAGCTTGAAACATAGAGCCCACCATGATTTCCTGTTTTGAAATAACAGAAACAAGAAGTTAAGCAACAACAGCCATGATGGTTTTTGTTAGCAAACAAGAGAATGACCACATCTTTTTTTACCCCTTAACACTTTCATTGTTGAAAATCTAAGAATACAGTTAACAGGCACTATATGGAAATGGACTTTTGACTATCTGGGGAGGTCTTTAACACTTCTTAGCATGAAAACTCTTTTATTTAAGAGGAAGAACTGGAGAGGATTTGGGTGACCTATAGAGCTCAGGGTTACTAGGTAACAGATCCGACTTGTTATTCATGAAATACAGGCTTTTTTAACAGCCCTTAGTATTTACCTTTTTCCAGTCTTCTGAGGGAATATAATCTTCATCTTCTTCAGATTCCTCTTCTATTTCACTATCTACAAGAAATTGTTCAAACGTTTACACAGAATGAGCTGTGATGGGGCCCGTGCATATCAGCGCCAGGCTCCAGCAAAGCGGGCTGAGCGAGGGGCCCTGGGACATCCGAGCCAGCTCCTGGGAGCACCACTGCATGGTCTGACAGGAGGACATGAGCCCAGCCTCTCTCCCCACCAGCCTCCAGCCGCATGGCAGCCCTGCTCTGCCTCACTGACATCTTATCTAACACCACGCAAGTGCAAATGGCAGTTTCAGTGACAATACTAAACGTTTCAGTATTGCCAACTTTAAAAAATGACCCACCCAATGTTCACATTCAGAACGGATTAAAACACACAACAGGCCCTGAAAAGTTAAGGCACAAATTAATACAACCATCGATTTTACTACTACCTAATTAAAATTTCCTTTCCCTCACCCAGCTCTGAAGCAGTTGACATGATCCGCATCCATATTCACTACAAACAGTTACCTTCTGAAAGTATTTTAATGTGGATGTTCAGCACCTACGTGTGGGTTTTTCAACACCATTTTCAATGAGCTCCTAGCTTAGCTACTGCTGATCTTTTTCCCTTACAGCAGCTGTCACTGAATTTAAGGTAGACTATAGCACAAGGTGCGAGAAATCTGCAAGTGTGCTTTTCTCAAGTCTTAGTGGGATTTAGTAGGCTTGGATATACTGCTCAGAGATGCACAGCAGCATTTAAAATAGATTATTTTGGGTAAGGACTGACAAAAATTTTAAGCTCTTTATGATATAGCCTAGTTGCCTTTCAGAATGTACTGAAAGCAACTGCAATATTTGGCTTATGTATAGCATGTGATAACAGCAGCACTAAAATTATTTATGCATTAAATTACATTCTATACACAGCTGAACATTGTAAAAACCCCAAACAATACACTTGCATTACAGTAATGCTAATACTATGTTTAAAAAACAGAGTTCATTTAAGGTATTTGCAGCCCTCTGCACACACTGAGGTTCCTTGGCATTTCTGGATTAAAATAAACTACAGATTAGAAAATTGCATTTCTACAATGTCATGGCTAATAAGTATCAAGTCTAAGGTATCGTAAAGAACCTTTGCTTTAACTTTTGTTTCTTAAAACACAGAACAGTAGGAAATCAAACACTGATGACAGTCACTTCTGTCAAAGAAAGGTAAAATACCTGTTGTCCAAATGGCCCTGCTGGTAGCTCAATACTAAAAGGTTCAGATCCCATTAAGTAAGATTGCCACAGAAATAAGAGTTGTCTAAATGGACAGCTACATAACACTAGCTCAACAGTCTCAAATGGACACAAAATCAATTTTAAAAAAAAAAAACAAGAGAGAAAATAATCGGTCCACAATGCTGGCATCAGTATCAAATGTGGAATTCTCCAAGCAAATTTTCTTCATCGTTATCTCCCCCTTTGTTATTTCAGGTTTAACAATCTATTGGCCTTTTTCAGATTTCACTGCTTTTTTCTGTATTAGCAATCTTGAAGAAATCTGGGGTTCTACTTCTAGTAAATTTCAGTTTTTACTTTTTCCTTCAGTTAAGACTCTCACCTTCTTTGAATGAGTACATAACCCGCTGTCAGCAGGCCGTGTCACGATAATCACGCGCTGTCTAGCAATCATCTAGCTGGAACAGTGCATTTCCTATTAGCAAACATTTTTACCTATGTCCTTAGTGCAAACTGGCAGCTGAAACTACGATGATAAGGTAATACCATACTGAACAGTCATTTACTGCACCTGGACTCCATGTACAAGAAAATTTTTCTGAAGGGCACATCTGTACAAATCAGTTTGCAGGATCATAAACTGGACTGTTACAACACTTCGAGTAGTGTCACGGAAGGCTTTACGCTGTCAGAGAGCTTGCTTTTCCAGAACTGTAGAAATTTAAATTTTTCCACAAATTAATCCGTTCTTTTAAGAAGAGGGAGTATCTACTGTCCTTATACAGAGTTCCTATCTGCACAGATTTAGCGTTCAGCTAAAAATAGGACTTTTTTTGCCTGTTATTTTGAGCATAATGATCAAAAGCAGTGTTGTGAAAGAGAACAAACAAATGTTTATAGGTATCAACATGCTTACTGCAGAACACTATGTTAACTAGAGCTGTTCTTAACCAAAGGTCAATCATACTGAGATTATTGTGCTTAGTACTAAACTGTACATACTTGTATCAAAATATTTACATCGACGAGGGCGAATTATCTCTTGTGGATCTTGAGAAGCAACAGATGGCGCTGGGTCGTCATTAGATGACTGTGTCTCATCTTCCTGACCTGATGAATCTTTTATGGTCTCCTCCTTAAATATAAAAAAGCAAACAAGAGATCAGCTATCCCTCGTATCTGACAAACACTATTTTGGCAGTATTTTTTCCAAAACTGTCAACATATCAAACCCAAACACCTTTTATTTGACTTGATGTGACTGTATAGCTTATGGCCTGTCCAGACTGAGCCACAACAAATGTGTAAACACATCAAATTATTTACTGACCAGCATTTTAAGCAGATCAATTTATCACTCAGACTCTAACATACAAATCAGAAATATGAACCACTATTAAGTATCACACATAGTTTTTAAAATCAGTCAAGCAAATCCTTGCGGTTTTCATTTCATGTCATTTAACTTTAAAATTTACTTTGGTCTTTAAAACCCTTCCTTATGAATTTTCAATAAAAAGGGGCGGAATTCTTTACTGGCTATACTTTTTCCAATCAAATGGAAATAGTACTTTTCATAAAAATTCATGTCAATAGTGTGGTTCAACACCACAGGAACAGCGTATCAGCAGACTCAAGTTTGCACATTGAGTCACTGAAAGTTCAAAAATTAGAACAAGCTTCTTTATTAGAAGATAAACCACAACAAGTATGGGAATTACTACAGTTAAGGAAAATTAAAACGATAAAGGTTGAAAAAGTGTATTAGTGCTTTCTATTTCAATGCATGCTATCAATATCTTTTATGCGCTTTATGACTATGTTGTAAGCACTCATACTTGCTAGTTCTAACACAGAAGCGTGAGGCACAGCACATGTTTTTGTGTACCTTTACCAGCAGCCAGAGTATTACCACATGTGCAGCTTAAAAAGCAGACTAAAAATAGAAAGCAGCTAAGTGCAGTATAGCTAAACAAGCTGTAGAAAGATGAGCGCTTGCAGAGAAAGCTTGAATGATTTATAAAATTATTCCACCCCCACCGATGTATTTTACTGCCTCTGCTAAGAGCATGCAAGCATTTCAGAGCTCTCTTTCTTGTACCTCGAGGCAAACAATCATAACAGGTTAGCTAGCTCTCTTTGTGCCCAGTCCTCCTCACCACCTTTGTTCCAACCCTATCAAAACCAGGGTAGAATAGGTGAACACATATTTCCAACTCAACCACTGGGCCAAGTCTGCAATTAGGCTAGCCCACTGGCTGTGTTTACTGTGCCAGACTGTGAACCGTTGCTGCTGATGCACCGGAACGTGCTTGCTTCTGCAGCACGCTACAAAGGGTTAGTGCCCTACAGAGGGACAAAGATGAGTCCTCTTGCTGCTAACGGCAGTGACAGACACTGAGATTTTTATCCATTTAAGAGAAAAGATAGGCAGTATCTTACATCAGCTAGTAACAGAACTGGAGAACTACAGAGGAGGTCGTGAGAACACAGAAGATGGAAGTTGTGTCAGGAAGTAATCAAGAAGCAAGGACACAAGAAGAAAGTGAGACTTCAGGAACACCACCATGCAAAACAAAATAAAACACTTGTGTGTCTTATTTTAATTTTGTACCCTTCATGTTATGTAAGTTTGTCCCCCTCTCCAGCTTCTTCAACCTTTTTCGATGTAATATAAGTGTGTATCTTTCTTCTTTTTGAACTATTCAACCCATACAAGTAGCAACCTTTTAGAGCATGTCAAGGGAGTTTGTAAATCCCAAGGACTTCATTTTCTGAATCAGATATATCGTTCCTCATCTCTGTGTCGCATTCCAGAGATTCTAAAATGGGTTAGATATCAAAAAACCAAAACGCATCCTTTTTAAAGCCAGATTAGGTAATGCAACTTCCATTAATGCCTAAGCTTTTTTTGCTACTGACAGTACAAAGGGTTTCATATTTTAATGGCATTCAGGATGCAACTTTGAATGCCACCAGTAATGGAGACGTTACAGCTGGGCCCATGACAGGGCAGGATTGTTACAAATGCATATGACATACCCAAGTAGAAAAGACTCTTCTAAAATCAGAAAATTTATTTTAAGAGCACACAGAACAGGATTTTAAAGATGCTAGGTTCAAAACTATACATTTTGCAAAGATACTTGAAGCATTAGATTCAGTTAACAATTTAAGTACAACCAGGGCTGCGAGGCTGAAAAAATACAATTTAAAATGCCAAAGCTAGAAAACTTGCAGCAACCTCCAATACTCGAGAGACATTTAATTCAATTCCACACTTCACTGTTCAGTTTCAGAAGATCAGCTTTTCATCTTGAAACAAGTGTTCAGCCATGTCTATAAAGGTGTCTTCAGGCAATTAAAACTCCAGTTTTGAAGTCAGACTATTTCTGAAGGACAATTACAATCCCTTCTCACATGATGGTATATGTATACATGTACTCTAATTTGCCTCAGCAACAGTTTGGAATGATACAGATGGAATTAAGAGCAATGAAGAGAAATACAGATGGGTAATTAAGAATAAACATTCAAGTTCAGTATGCAAAGCATCTGAAGTCAACTATATTACGAATTACTTCTGCCATGATCTGGCATCTTGAGTGGCTGTCTAGTACAGAATGGCTGTATGAAAATAAATTTCAAATAAGTGTAAACACTTACTTTGTTTTCACCACTACAGCCACTGTTGTCATCGTTATCAACATCATCATCATCCTCTCCCTCCTCCTCTTCCTCTTCCTCATCTTCATCGTCATCATCTTCTTGGAGTGGAATGGTACCATCATAGCCATAACGGCTAAGTAGCTCCTGGATTGGCATATCGCTTTCCTGATAAACATCCAAACAAAGTTTGAGATTTAAAAAAAAATTTCACATCCCACATCTGCTCTACAGCGCAAAGGTGTGCACTTTAACCATAACACACCAAAAATAGATAGATGATGATCACATATACTAAGAATGGCCACTCCAAAATGAATGGACAGTCAAAATTCAAAGTTTTGGCTCCTGAGAAAAATGTGTGGGTTTTTATGCAGGGCAACTTTTTATTTCCCAATCCTTTATAAATTTACAGCAGACCTCACGTACCAACTGTCTCTCAAAGGGGCCATACAGCTCATTAAGAGGGCACCAAAGGGCCCTCCCTTGGTACTTGTCTACTACTATTTTACCAAAACAGAAGCACTAAAATGTGGCAGATTACGTCTGGTTACATCATACCCCTTCAGTACACAGAGCGAACACACTCCTGATTGGAACATAAATTGGTATTCCCTTTACCACCCAAAAACTACCTGAAGAATTTGTAGTATTTTGTACATAATTGTGGAAAAAATAGATACAATGTGTGTCAGCAGCAACTGCTTCACACAGACAGCTAAGATATTGACAGTTTTTGCAGGCAGGCACTTGTCCTAGCGCAAGGCAGTGGAATTCAGCAGAATAAGGACCAGAACTTGCAGTACCTGGTTTAAACATGGAATTAAATCTTTATTTGGGGAGTTGCACTACAGGGACAATTCCACACAGTTCTACAACCCTGGCTTTGAATACAAAATTACACCAAAAATGCACCTCTGTGTCTCTCTGTACCTCCCCCCTTTCTGGGCAAAACAAAAAATGAGGGGTTGGATGGGGGCGAGGGATCATCTTATATTCAGGATCACCCGATAGCCAGGTAAAGATAGTACTAATTTTTACAGATTCATATACATTTTAAGCTAGTTGTCTACAAACCCATCCACAGCTGGAAGCAAAACCGCTAAAATACGTGCACAGCTAAAAATCTTTATATTTAGAATGCTGGCCCACTCTGAAGAGACATTTCAAATGATACAGTCAGTTCTCAAATTTAGTGGCTCCCAAACTGTTATCAACTGCATTCACTTTATTAATAAAAATTATTAATTGCCAGGTCTGCAAATTACTTAATCACTTTTAATACCTCAGTATCCAGCCTTCAGGGGCAGTATATGGCATCCTTAAAGACATTTTTCAGAGCAGAAACTTTCAGAGAGCATTTTAAAACTATCTCTCTCACAAGATCAAATCCTTTACTTATTATTTAGAGGCGTCTGCTTGCTCCAAATATTTCTTCTTAATATGTAATGTGCATCTCGGCTGATAATCAGATTTTTTCAGTTATCAGCTGATGTTAGACTTCCTCCAATGAACTCCTATCCCAAGGGCCTTAACCAATCAACACATCTCTAGTTTCTGGAAACATACTAACAATACCAATTACAAAAGGCAGATCTAGTTAGTTCTGCTGTGTAAAAATAAGAGTAACACAAGGGTTAGCAATGCTCATTGCCTGTGCATTTTATTTTACTTCAAAGAACTAAACCATTCTACCAGTTATTGGTCTGGTCTTCGTTTAAACTATACACACAGTAGATGCAGACCATGTGGACCTAGATGTCCTCACCTTCCCTCTTGACTTCTTGGTCCCTATGATATCATTTTATGGAAAGAACTCTTAGAAGTTGGGAACTTGTATTTTACTGACACAGACAACAGGACAGGACTGTGATCTTAATTAAAACCTGACAGTACAGCTATCAGAAAAATCCTATTCCTAATTATCCAAACAAATGTTCTCCAGTACATTTTTGAAAGTAATATACTTTCACTAAGCACTCTTCACCACTACCCCATTTGTAGATACAGACTGAGACTTAAAAAGAACTTTTACTGCAATTCGTAGGTATGCGTGAACTATGTAACAGGCATATGACCTACTATGTTACCTAGGAAAGTGGTGTTGTATTTACAACATTTTTCTTAGGTAGAGCCTCTTAATTTCAAATAGTCCATTACAATCCAAAAAGCTCCAAGGGCCAGCAACTCTCCAAAATAAAATACAAATCGTGATTACTGTATTGCTTCAGGATATTGCAAAAATAGAAAAGGTTAAAAAAGTAACAAGGATTATCAAAGACACAGGCATTTCTTATGTGCAAGATGCTTACTAACAAGAAATGGATTATAACTCATGCATCTGGAGTAGAGGTAAGTGAGGGCGAGTGATGTAACAAGAGAACTGTATCAAAAGCAGCACAGAGAAGGTAAATATAAATGACTGTACGCTCTTCTAATTGAAGAGCTGAGGTGCAACCACTGAAATGAACACAGAGTAGGTCTGAAAAACCAAACATGTTTCTCACGATAAATGAACTGCACAACGTTGCTGCATGTCTCACGGACACTAAGTTTACAGAGGTTAAAAATCAAATGGACAAATCCACGGGAGGAGGAAAAATAAGACTGACAGGCATTACAAAGGAAGAGAAAACATGTTTTTCTTACGTGCCTGAACCGCACCCTCCTAGAAGAGTATTTGGGAGAAACACTGCATGCTTCCATGTACGGTTCTCTCAATTAAAGTCAAGAGGATGCTGGTGCATAACCCTAACAAAACCCAAGAGCCCTCCCTGAAAAGGGGGACCCCAAAAGGAGAAACCAAGTGATTATGGAAAAAGGGAGGGAGTCAAAGGCTTAAAAATCTGTAAGTAACCACGCACAGCATCCTGGCAATGCTCACCACTTCCTAGAGGCACCCAGGAAGCCAGCACACACCACCCAGCAGTGCTCTGCCCACAGACGGGGCAGCACAAAGGTAAAGAACTGGGCCTCACACTCGTGAAATCCACCCTCCCTCCAGCTGATGCTTTGTACACTCAGCTTAGCTAAGAGCAGGAGGAAGTTGAGTTTCTGCAACTTGCTGGGACCTGATCATTTATTTACAAGACAGAGTGTGAATGCAGTTTCCTACCACCAAAATTACGCTGCCAAGTTTCCTGCGTTTTGGAAAACTGCAGCGTCAGCGTATGTTCAGGACGCGGAGAGATGTGCCTCATCCCAGGCACACCCTCCTGAGCACTGTCTCTCAGGCTGCTGAAGAAGGAATACTGGTTAGCCAGGACTTTGGTCAGATCTGGTATAGATGCTCCTACATACGAAAATAGTATTACTAGCAATAGTATTACTGAATACATGTCTGGATATGATCAAGGATAGTCTGCTGCACCACCTCACAGATAGCTTTCCTGCCCCAGAAAAATTCTTGCCTTTCAAGAAATATCACTAAGAACCACCAAATCCAATACTTCCAATTCCCTTCAAGTACTGTTCTGCTCTCAGGAAACTATTTTTTCCTTACTAGAGCAGCATAGAGGATGACTTCAGGTCTCTGGACACAGATATGCTACTGCCATTTAGACAAAAATGTATACACGTACTTGCACAGACAAATGCAGGACGCTGCTCAACCTCAAGTACTAACGCATTACAGATTCACCAGTTTCAACCAATGAGTAGAAAAGATCCTCACCCTCAGAAGAAGGTGCAATTTTTATGACAGGAGTTAAATCATTAAGGTTCAAAAATGCTTTTGCAAAACCTGACTGCCACCTCGCCTCTGACGGAGCTGAACTAGTAAATCAGGCACATTCACAGCCTGGGGGAAATCTGAAATAATACGTGTAAATGTCAGGGGGAAAGAAAGACGAGATAGCACTTGCCTTGACAATAGTTCTGAGATTTAGATTGTCTATCATCCATGACAAAAAAAAAAAAAAAAAAAAAAAAAAAAAAAAAAAGAGAGAGAGACGAAAGTAACCCTTGATGTGTGGCCTGCCATCCCACAACGAGCAGTAACCACAGGTCTCCAGCAAGATCCTGCTGGCATGGAAGCATCTGAAACTCCGTAAAAGCCCTACCTGCAATACACGTACTAACTGACCGCAAGATTCTCTGCCAGTCTATAAAAGGGCTGACACATGGAGAAATTATGAACTTGCAGCCCGACAACCAAGACGTGAGGGAATAAAGTGATGGCTGAAATACAGTTATAAACGAAGCATTGTAATGTGGTGATAGAGTTACACAACCAGATGTTGACTCTTCACAAAATATGAGGGGAAAAACCCCCATATTTTCAACTTAAAAACCACATGACATACATGTGGAGCTCCACTTCTCATTTCATCTAGATGAAGCACATTTAGATTCACAAACTATTTATTTATCTTTATGCTTACCATTTAATATCAAACCTGGAATTACCAGAAATAAATTATCATTTACACCCAAAATGTAGATTAAATGCACTAAATTAATTTAAAGTCATATTGGCATAATCACTTATACTAAATAGGACTTGTACACTGAATATGCATCTGAGAATCATTAATGATCTGTTCTGGAAGCCTTTTCAGCCAATGAGGTCACAGACAGTATCTATATTACTTTGCATTTATAATGAACCTAGTTTGTAATTTATCATTCCTGCCTTAGAAGTAATTTAAGACAATACGTAAGTGACAGCATAACCTCAAAATGCCAAATAAAACTTATATGCAGGTATTTCAGAAGATACATATTTTAAGATTTATTTATCACTATTAACAATAACTGAGAGTTCTGATCGCAGCTCTGTTGACAACTCTTTGCTTTGAGCAAATCGTTTCATCTGCATCTCCATTTCCTCTATCTTAAAACTGAAGATACTCCTATATGCTCCACTAAAGTATTACAAAATTATTTGTATAAAAATGCAAAAGAAATGTAAAATTATAGGATTTTTTAAAAAAATCAAAATCTATATGCACTCATCAAGTGCAAGTGCTTTAGAATATACAAGTTTAGTCAGAGCGTACGTTAACTTATATTAGCTCTAGAATGCAAATCCTACACCAGCACATACATATATGCAAAAAGAAACTAAACAAGCACAGCGTTATACATTATTAAGTATTTATGCACCAGTTTCCTTTTCCCACCTTTTGAGAACTGCAAATTTAGCTCAGCCCCTTCCCCCCATCTATATTATTTGCCTATTAGTGTTTTAGGGGTGTTTTTTTTTTAATTCCAAATATAAGGGAAAGAAACTGCAAATATTTTGTGTGAGACTGTGGGCTGTGGTTATGTTTTATGACTACTTAAGGCTACCTACCCTGTTAAGATCCTCTATTTCAGAACTGAAGTTTGTTTCTCCTTCCATCATTTCCTCCTCTTCTAATGTCCGTTCATCATCAAAGTCATGCACCAGCATATCAGCTGATGGATCAAATTCATGGTCATCAGATGTTGCTGAACCTCCTGATAGAAAACATTTTAAAGAATGTTTTTAGTTAATCATGGCCTCACAGAGTTTTAATTTTTTATTTTGGTGGCATTTTAATACTCAAATTATACTTAGAAATTAAAGTATCTTCAAAATCCCTCAATCATTTATCTTAGGGAAAGCCAATCTCGTTATTCAGAGGATGGTGAAAGCTGTCCTTTGGGTAGTAAGAGATCATGGAAAAAAGAACCAGCAGATACTGCTTAACCAGCCAGTTCTCAAAGTACTACATGTCTGGACATCGGGCTCCTAGTTAAATGTTTGTAAAATGTTCAGTTTTTGAAGACTTAATTCTTAAATAATCATAAACCTGCCTGAATCAAGAGTTCTACTGGGAGCAGGAATACTCATAAAATATAAACTCGGGGCAGTTGTTTCCTTTATACTTTGGAAGCTTTCTTGTTTACAACTACAAAGACAGTCTAATGACTTTTCCAAAATTTAAACTTAAAGTAAGCTTCACAGTTATGCAGATTTTATTTACGATGCAGAATCCTTAGTTATTTTTCCCCCATGCCTTTTTTTTTCCCCACAGTTCTTTGTAGAGAAGTCTGGTTATATTTTGTGACAATGAAAAATAAATGAATGGATGAATGGTTTGCCAGATGCAGCATTTTTATGTAATTCAGCAATACCTGATTTCTAATTCTAATCCCACTAACATTTTTCCATTTGTGTCCGCGGAGACTTTAAATTCGTTTTCCAAAGCTTGAAGAGTGTACCCACGCTAAGGGTGCAAGAGGGAGGGGTTGACTATAAGGGTTAACTACACTTTGTAGTTTGAAATGTTAAAGCTCAAGAGACAATGGCAGTCCAGCTGAAGTAACTACTGGAAAACTTTTTCACTAGTAGGATGCCAAAACCCTTGGTAATAAATAACACTAAGTACAGCGGTACCAAAGTGAACAAAAAAACCCCAGACATTGATAATTTACACTTAGCCTGACCACTAGATAGCCAGTAGCTCTGGAATATCAGAAAATAACCAGCTTTAGTCATGAAACCCCTCATTTTTAGTAATCCAATGAGGTAAAAAAATGCTGCTTTTCTTGCTGCTTTTGTTCTTGATGCTATTATGCATAAAAACATACAGCAACAGTATTAATTGAGAGCACAGAGTGCCTTAACTTTTTTGACTCTGTATTGAACTCTAACACCAACAGGTAGCCATGCCTAAAGAGGTGGTAACCGTATCGCTGGGTGAAGTAGTTTCTTCCATGCCCCCAGCACTCGCTCACATTGTGCTCCTTAGGACTTCAGCATTCTTAAACACGTGTTCACGCAGCTTATGCAAAGACAAGAATCTCATTTCCCCAGTGTATTTTACCATTTAGAAACTTGTGCTGGTACAGACTGGAAGAAAGCAATGACTGCTTACACTAGTACTGCCACCAACCTATTCATCAAATTATATCCTTAGATTACTAACTGGAAGAGACCAGCAAAAATAATTTTTCAAGGGTGCCCTCTTCCCTCACAAGTTTAGGAAATATTAAAAATATTTACCTGGGCTTGAAGACTCAACAGAAGGCTAAAAAAGAAAACACAGGAAATTATTTTTCTATGTTGAACCTGTACAAACTCAATTCAATAATTCATCCAATACAAAGCAAGTCGCTGCAAATAACGTATTTACAAATAAAGCACCACAAACACACTGAGGCAATTTAAGGTAAATAGTAGTCGTCTTCTCCTTTATGTATCAATATTGCTGCACTATTTCAGCAAGAATAATCGGAAGAACTGCCCATTTTGTGATGCAGTAATTGAGTTGATGAAGGTATAAAATAAAGCAAAACAATTCATTCTGAAAATAGTATTAGAATTCTACAATCAGCTCAGTGTGGCATAAATCGGTACTATTGCCAGATGGGGCATAGCTCCTCTCTCTCCATCTCTATCTGCCCATTTCCAGTTCTTTATGCTGATACAAACCTGAAAACTAACAGTAGTAGATGATAGGTTAGTTTTTAACAGATCCAGCTCTGAGCTAACTCTATGTACTAAATCCCCTTTTCCACAAGCAAAGTATATGCCAGATTACATTGACAGTGGGAGCACAGTTTAAGAGAAATTATTCTTCCTGTTTGAAACTGCAGGCTATGCAATACACAAATTCCCTGTTCTATTTAAACTAAGGTACACACTTGCAAAAGGTGATCACAAATCACAATGAGAATTCCTCATAGAACAAAAGAAAAAAGCAATTTAATCTTAATCACTAACCCAGCTGTGAGAGAAAATAACCCCAAACAAACCAAAAATTATTTTGCAAGCCAGACTCTCTCCCTAAGTATGTTTAAAACACAAATTAATATGATAGACTNCCAACCAAAAAACTTCCACAACAATCTTTATGTAACAGAGACATCTTTGGCCTACCGTATTTGGTAACCTTACATTTATAATCAGAACAAACGTCTTCTTTCATAAAATTCTGCTTTCCCTTGCTTATAACTTTACCAATCTTTAACCTCCTGGGATAAAATTTACATGTCAGACATGCAAACCTCATTTGTTTTGAAAATTCAAGCAAATGTCTCAACTACGTCCAGGAACAGACCTAATGAAGTGGTTTTTTCAAAGTTAGGAATGCTGATTTTTTACTTCAGAGAGCTGCAGTGCCACTTTCCCTGCCACCTTCTAGAAACGGAGATATTGTTTGGTATCATGGATATTGTTATATTACGTAACATACAGTGCTCTCTTCATGAAAAACTGCCTGCATTTGGCCAAGAAATAATTTGGGAAAACTTCTATTTGCACATTCACGACAGATATTTGTGTGCATGCGTAATACTGTATCTAGATTGTACTCCTACTAGAATTGCAAGATCTGTACACCCAGAATTATATGCAAAATTAAAACAAGATAATTGTGTTAGAAACTGGTAAATTTAAACTCAAGTAAAAGCTATTATTCCAAGATTTTCTATAGCATCTTCCTTCTCCTTGACTTCATCTCATAAGGCCAAGCAGCTTACCTGGCCTAGCTACGTAGCAAAGCAAAAACTAGAATTTAAAAAATTCTGTGTAATGATAAAGTTCTTTTATATTAGTAACTCATCAAAGCGAGAAGAAATACACCTTCTTAAGAATCAACTACCAAAATTCACTTACATGCCTGCCTACATTTTACGAGAGTCTACGACATACAAATGAAAACTCAAAATACACTGGCCTGTGTCAAGCAGAAAGCACTACATAGAGGTAAAAACACATCTTGAATGTTTGCCTGAAGGGTGGATAGAAGATACAACGGACAAGAAGTTTTGCTCTCCTAACACTGTATAGCCTAAAGAAAATATACGCATTAATATATATATACACAGTCTATAGACACTACAGTCTATTTTTCCCATACTTACTAACATCCACATATGTTTCTAGTTTACGTGCAGTATCAGTGGTGACTTGCAAGAAATAGTTTTTTAGGCAGTATTAGCTTTAAAAGGCAGTACTGCACAAAAAAGCCAAGAGAAATCATATCTGCACAATTAAGTAGACTGAAACTCATGTTAAGTGGGTAAGCCCTAAAAACATTTTTGCAAAATATTGCACAATGCCATAGGAAGTTTTGCTAATGACTACAGTTTAAAAACCTTGCTTTGCAAAGATTATCACAACACACTCCAGTGTACGGCATTACTAGCATATATTGAGCTAAAGTTGAATATCAAAACTGATCTCTATTTGGTATGTTCTGTTTGTCTAATAAACTTGCAAAACCGCCTAATTCATAATATGTAATACACAATTATTAGTGCAAATTAACAAAGTCTTAGCATATTCATTGCAGCAATCACAGGTAGGAAATCAGACAAATCCGAACCATTTATTTCTATCAGACAATACTGCAAATAAGGTAGATGATACTGCATGTCCAGTGCAAGGAAAAAAATACGTGAAAGACACGTCACTAAGAAGTATCTTAGAAAGTTTTAAAATAAAGACTAAGTCTTCCTTAATAATTCTCTCATAACAAATATGAAAGAAACGAGCATTGCAAATGCAGATTATAGCCACCACTAGCAGCAAGAGGAGCCTTTATCACCCAAAGAGGGCACAGCAGAAACATAACTGAAGCTAAACTGCTCATATTAACTGCAACAACCTAGCAAAAGCAAAACAGCAATGGTAAGCAATTCACCAGGGCAGCGGCGAAAAGCTGCTGTTCGGTCTGCGGCTCGTGCAGAAGTCGGGGTGCAGCTTTCCCGTCCTCATTACGTGGCTGCCAGGGTATGAAGTCCCTTGCGAATACATCCAGCCTCAAGGAAGACCAGGAAGCAAGCTGTGGAGACCCCATCCTCACACAAGGGTCCCTGGAATCCCGGGGTCCCCTTTCAACAGAAGTATTGACCTACTACAGTAGTATCAGCATACTTTGCATCTAAATAATGACTCATCATTACAACATAGACTACTCTCACCAAAATCAAGTGACTTGAATACTGAGTTGCTCTGAGATGGAAAGAGGAAAGCAGAACCAGGGCTGGTAAAGATAAGAAGGGAAAAAATATCCCCATGACTTATATGATGAAAGATTATTCCAGAAATGACTCTGCCCTCATAGGAACAGAGAGCTGGATTTCATGTCCTAGAAAGCCTTGATGATAATCTATTCTGAGGGATAAAACATGCTCCTTAGTAAACAATGAATTCTGCAAATGCCATCTTAAAACTCTTCTTTCTGTGCAACCATTAACATGCATCGTTACCTGAAGGCTTTTACACAAGCTAACACTCCTGCTGACAAGCCCCCACCTCTTTCCAAGATACAACCTGCACTTACTCATGGCCAGTTTCTCTCTAACCTAGTACTAACGCTATTGTTAAGGCTAAATAACCATTCCCTGCCTCCCCCGCTATTTTTCTGATATAACAGAGGCATTTCAAGGAGGGGGTGGTCTCAGCTGGGAAACAGTTTATGCATTTGTAGATCAGTAGTGCCAGTCTCAGCTTTGTAGTGGTAATCCACTGGGGAATTCTGGCTGGCCCACGCATGGGGCAGGTGGAACCTCTCTTTGCTGATTCACCTGCTTTACCCCAGCCCCAACCAGGAAAGGAAAGTTCTGGGGAAAGGCCTCAAGTCAGAAGAAAAAAGAGCATATAAACCAGGGATAACAGGAGCGTCAGGGAGCCATGCCTCCAAAACTGAAGAAGTCAGGGCGGTCAGTGAGAAGAGGCTCATGGTATAATTATGCTCGTGTCCAGAAAAATAACTGTGACTCAAAGCACAAGAGTACTTGTGGAAAAGCAAAAATAGCTGAGACTCTGCCTTCTTTACAGCACCACCAGATAGGGTATGGCTTCTGAGGGAAATGTAGCATTCACTTTACTGTGAATTAAAGATAGCATGAGTTCAAGCAAACAGAATCTAGCATGGTGTAACAGCAGCAGTTCTGTCCTCATGGTGAAAAAAAACACCCCACAACCCCAAAAGCACAGCTTTTTTCTTTCAGCCACTGTTAAGGGTTTGCCAACAGCCAGAAAGACCTGTAGGAGGCCTCTTGGTCCATGAGCCTTGTCTAAAGGGGAACAACCAACTCCCCACCTCAATTCGGAAGAGCAAGTTTCCTATGTTGAAATCCTCAACAAGCAGAACAGGGTCCGCTCTAACCTCTGTCCTGAAGCCACGCAGCATCCTTCAGCTTCATCTATACTTTGCATAGTTTTATGTGCGCGTGCATAGATTTTTATGTGATTTATATATAAATGTTGGAGCCTGTTGTTTCAGTCCCACTTGATGTTTCCGTCACCGTTTACAAGCTTTCAGGATAGAAAAGACATGATTCCCCTCTTCAAGGATAAGCATCCAGAGAACTACAGGCTAGACAGCCTCACCCCTACCCCTGGGCAGGTGATGCAGCAAACCCTCCTGGAAACCATTTCCCAATACACAAAGGAGGACCAGCAGGCGATGGGAGCAGTCGGTGTGGATTTAGAAAAGGGAAATCACACCTGAGCAGGCTGAGAGCCTCCCTCAATGAAAGGACTGGCATGGTGGATGAGGGGAACGCAGGGGATGCTGTTTGTCTTCACTTCAGCAAGGCTTCCCATGCCATCTCCCTTAGCACCCTCACAGACAACCTCATGAAGCACAGCTGGGACAAGCAGGGATGCAGACGGAAAACTTGCTGAATAGCCCAGCTCAAAGGGTTGTGACAAGCAGCAAAGTCCAGCTGGATGTCAGTGACAGCAGGCAGAGCCCACAGGTTGACGCTGGGGCTAATACTGTCCAGCACCTTCATTAGGGACCTGGACGACAGGACAGAGCAGACCCTCAGCCTATCTGCAGCCAACACAACATTGGGAGGAGTGATGGATACAGCAGATTAAGCGTGCTGCCAGTCAGAGGGATCTCAGCAGGCTGCAGAAACATCATGAAGTTCAACGCAGAAAGGCAAAGTCCTTCACGTGTGGAGGAATCACCTCCTACTACAGGCACCAGTACAGGCTGGGTTCCAACTAGCTGGAAAGTTGAACACAAGACAGCAATCCGCCCTTGTGACGAAGAAGTCCAACAGCATCCTCTATTGCATTAAAAGCAGCAACCAAGCACTGGTGAAACCACATCTGGAATATGATATTCCTAAAACAGTTGGGGTTGCAAGGCATGCCTGGAGATCGTCTAAGTTCCACCCTGTACTCAAAGCAGGGTCACCTCTAACAGGTTGCTCAGGATCTCATCCAGTCAGGTTTTATGTACCCACAGGGATGGAGACTCCCCAACCTCCCTGGACAACCTGATCCAGTTTCTGATCACTGGAATTTCCTGATTTTCAACGTGAGCCCGTTGTCTCTTGCCCTGGCCCTGGGCACCACTGAGAGGAGTCTGGCTCCCTCATCTCTACTCCCCCATCAGACATACACACCCAAGGCTAAGATCCCTCTGAGCCTTCTCCTCTCCAGGCTGAACAGCCCCGGCCCTCCCAGCCTTTCCTCACATCTCGGGTGCTCCAGATCCTCGGGCATCTCTGCAGCCTTTGCTGGACTCACCCCAGTCCGTCCCCGTCTCTCTTGTCCTGGGGGGAGCCCAGCCTTGGACCCAGCGCTCCGGATGGATCTCCCCAGGGCTGAGCAGAGGCGCGGGATCACCGCCCTCGACCCGCTGGCACGGCTCTGAACACAGCCCAGGGTGCTGGGGGACTTATTTGTCTGACTGGCTCACAGCCAACTCTGTGCCGACCAGGACCCCAGGTCCTTATCCACAGAGCTGTACTGTGTCGAGTGCTGGGCTCTCCCATTTCAAGAGACGTGGACAGAATGAAGCAACTCCAGCAAGGGGCCACAAAGGTGACTGAGGGACTGGATCATCTGGCATAGGAGGGGCTGAGAGAGCCTGGGCTGTTCAGCCTGGAGAAGAGATGGCTCAGGAGGATCTGACCCATGTGCATAAATATCTGATGGAAAGGTGTACAGAAGACTGAGCCAGTCCCTTCTCAGTGTCATCCCGTGACAAGGGTCAATGGGCACAAACTGGAATACATTTAAACAAAAGTGATGAAACACGGGAACATGTTGCCCCAAGAGGTTGCAGTATCTGCACTGGAAGTACACAAAACCAGACTGGCAATGATCTGGGGCAACCTGCTCTAGCTGGCCCAGCTCTGAGCAGTGGGTTGGGTCTTGATTATCTCCAGATGTCCCTTCCAACTTCAACGATTCTGTAACTAAATGCTCCAATACATATATTGCAACGGAGCCTACCACAATGAAGCATTTTCCTATAGAGAGTGGACACAAAACCATAGTGGGGCATAAAAAGATCTCATAAAAGTCAAGCACACTTAAAGAAACAAAGTTCAGCTTTCAGTATTCTGAAATAGGATGCAGAAGGCATGACAGCTCAAGCAAGCAAATGGCCTTCCCTATAGGCTGAAATACTGCTAAAGCAATCACCTCCTTCACAGCTTCATAAGCATTGCTAAAATACTGCAATGCCTCTAGAGTTCAGAATGACCCCCATGACTTTTAAACAACTCCAGAATATGTAGCCAGTACAATCCTAGTCTATGGAAGGAAGAAAAAACAACCCCAAACCAAAAAAAAATCTGCAAAAACCCAATCACCTCCAGAAGCCTTAAGTCCATTTCAGGCTACCTCACAGAATGCATACATCCCTTGATAGGTTCTAGTCCATTCTTTCCTACAGACTTCATCGGCAGCTTTTAGGAGAACAGCCTCTGGGTCTCTATTCTTCTAAGCTTCGCCTACCACATCTACTTAGTCTGTCCTAGTTTGTGGATTATCATCTCTGCATTTCATACGTTTCTAGTCTAAGTGATGTGCTGTCAATCATTTTCTTCCTTCTATTTCTAGCTAGATGCAGTGTCACATTACATCTCATCTATATTAATGGCCAGCTGCTGCCAAAAGTAGTAGTCTGACCTCTTCCCACCACTCCATGCGCTTCTGCCACTTGTGCCAGGTCCAGCAATCGGGAAGCTGCAGCGTGTGCTGGTTCAGCAAACTAGTATCAAAGAAAACTAACACTACTTTCCCATCCTATCACTGAGCCAAAGTACTTCATCTTGGGCCTATGCAATCGCCAGACATGCTGCAAACAATCTAGAGCATGAGTTTGAAGCTAGACACATGCAGAAGGGTGTGTGGCAGGAGATCAGGAGTAACTCTTACAGTGACAATCTGTTAGCATGACACATAAGGTGAAAGATCACCCTAAGATTAAAGAGTTGTTTCAAGACAATTACTGCAGTTGTTGATTATTCAGTCCTATCTCCTTGCTTCCAAGTGACTGTGATTCTAGACAGGGTAGAACAGATGGCTTTGAGGGCATTTGCTTATGAAAATTTCCTGGCCCTAGTCAACGATCATAAGATCTGATGATATCAATATAGCCATAAGTCCTAAGCTATGGTATGTCAATATAACAGGAATTCTTGTGAAAAAGGATACTCCTGTACTTCAGTGGCTTTTCATTTTCTGCTGCAGCAATTCATAGAGAAGTACAAAACACTTTTTTGCCTCAAGGGCACTCATGTGAACAAAGAGCTGCTATCTATAAAAACATAATGGTATCCAAGGCCTACTAGAGAAAAACTATGGGATACTTACAATATAGGGGCTGACGCACTCAAATTGTTTTATGCATAGCACCATCAGAAAAGATAACAGCGAACGTTTGTTGTGGGTTCAAAAGAATGAAAAATCGTTCATGAACTCCTAACTCGCGGACAAGGAGGAAAAAACCCAAGCAAACAAGGGAGTCTGGCTGTATGGACACACCGTTGAGCATGTTTGTTAATGCTCCAGATGAGTAACTTGAAGGCAATACCAGTTCTGAGATATGAAGAACACAAACCACATGGTAAAGAGAAAAAGAAAAGACACTGAGCAACAAAACATCAGGCTGGCACTAAAAGAATCTGTCACTCTTTTTATTCCATGTGTATTTTTAGGAGTCTTGGGAAAGACATGCAGAGTAGGTGCTTTCAGAAGGTTAGTGACGCTTGCAGCAACAACCGAGCCAAAAGATCATATCCAATACATTCTCCAGTGTATGGATACAGGAATAAATGGAACCGAAGTTGGCCTGAAGGTGTCTCTTTCAGACACCTTTGGAAGCAATGAACCTAGCAGACACACATCAGACACAGAAAAATACCTGGATCTACAGTGTTACTCTGACAACAAAAATTTGGTGGACTTTGGGATGTCTATACTACTGTAATTTGTGACGGAAGTTAAAGGGTAAAAGTAAAACTGAACTGGCATCCTAACAAGTTTATTTAATGCAAACAGCTTTCTGGAGACACCAGTTTTGCACAGCTTATTTTTGAACCCACTACTTCAGAAGTAGAGGTATGCCTCCAGGCAGTGCCCATTTCTGCATGCTGGCAGGAGATTTTTGTGCCTTATTCCAGTGATTCATAGCTGCTTGGACTGGAATGGGATACACCAAAATGTGAAAGCTGTGGAAGTAATGCACTGAGTTTTCTCTCTTTATGTTTCTCCTATAGCCTGCAAAGAAACACCTGAAGAGTTTCACTTCTACCCGCAAACCTACTGCTGTATTTGCTAACATCTTTCATGCTGTTTAATGTAACCAATTAATAATGAAACATCTTAAAATTAGCAGTATCTGCAGTCCCTACAGGACAACGATAAATATACATCCTGTTCAAATTTATTCAGTTACCTTTAATAGCTCTTTAAGTGTTACATAAAACAGTTAAAAACTAAAACTAAATTGCCTTTATTGATAGCAATAAGCCTGACAAATTCATCAAGTAGGTGCTCAGGTCTTTGGAACTCTGCTACAGGAAAATACCAAAGTTAACTTCTGGGTTGCAGTGGCTTGCTTTAGCAACATTTGGGGCACAGAAAACTTTAATATTAAACTTGCAACCAAACCTTAAAATGCAGCAGTGCTGCCTATTACATAACACCACAAAGAATGAAGCATAAGCAGTGGGTAGAGGGTACACGTCATTACCTCACAAGTATACATGTATGTGGCTTCAACATCACTAAAGCTACATTCCACTAAGCAGACTAATTAAAAGTAAATTGCTGATCTGCAAGTAGTAATACGCATTCTGTTCCTAACAACTCACATTTATTCCCAAAATGCAGATATACAGTTACATGAATAATATTCAAAGACTGCATGAAAAATGAAGTTTTGAATACACATGGTTTAGACACCAACCCTGCAGTTCAAAGGAGAACAGTAGCTCGTCAGCTAAAAAAAGTGTGTAAGACCCATGCCTGAACTGTTGAAGTCTTAAGAAGTGACTGCGGCAGCCATTTAATAAACTCTCCAGTGAGCTAAATGATGGCCTGGAGAAAATGACTAGTTAAAATGGCAAAGAACATCTTATACTCAGGAGGGCACATGTTCCTTTTCATAAACAGGTATTTCAGTGGAAGGCTTACAGTTCCAGCCTGTCACTCTCTCCCTGTGCTGCATATCAAAATAACCTAAGTGTCAGAGAGTGGTTTGCCTCATTTTTACCTTGGGAAGAAGATAGCAACATATTGAAGAAAAAAACCCCAAAAATACTGTTGCCCCTCATTTAATAGTTTTACATGCAATCACTTCTACAGCCAGAACTACAATGACACCCAAGCCCTTCTGCACATGAAACGGAAGCCTTTATATACATGTTTTTCTACTATTTTAGTTTGGTTGCTAAATGAGAAAATTCTTGTACTTCCAGAACACAAAGATCAAGTGCAATGTTTCAACTCACAGATCTCAAACGTGTACATCTAAGCCTTGAAACTACCACCTTAGCAAAGGTCCTCTGACTTGAAGAGTTTATAAAGACAACTTTTTCCCCCACGAGGACAGCCAAGCATTAGAACAAGTTGCCCGGTCTCTTTCCCTGGAGGTTTTCAAAACCAGACTGGAGACAGCCCTGAGTAAGCTGGTCAGACCTCAGAACGGACCCTGCGGTAAGCAGAAGGTTGGACCAGAGACTTCCTGAGGTCCCTTCCACCCCAAATTACCTCATAATCCTGAGTTTTGAGATTTTGCAGGTAGCCCTGAAAAACTACTTATTTGCTCACTTTCCTCTCCCTGCCTGCTTCTTCCAAGAAAAATATTGGGTAAGGTTTGGTTCTGTTTATTACTACATCATAATAATAAATAAATAAAAAAAACCCTACAAAATGCAGACAAGTTTTTCTGGAGAAGCTGCCCCATCAGTTTTGGAGCACCCAACTGGCAAGAACCACAGGTTGGGTTTTAACCTAGCTGACTCAGTCCTGTTATCAATCTACCTAAATCTCTTCACCAGGAAAAGACTGGAAAGGGGAAGCAGATGATACACAGTGTTTCACAGGGGATATTGTTAACGTGGATCTTTCAGAGGTTTGGTTTGCAACACAGCTGCCCAGATCTGCAGCGGCACACCTGAGGGGAAGCAAACTGCTCCCTTTCTTAAGTAGCTTTTTTTAAGTCAGTTTTGCCAGTGAAATCACTGTATCACCTGGGGACATCTTCAGTATTATAAATACTAGTGGAAATTCTTAAATAGAAAGGTATTTCAACTGCCCCTCTAACAAAAGTAGCTGCTGATACCTAAAAAAAAAAAAAAAAAAAAAAAAAGCAGTGATTCAGGGGAACACAGAAGGCTGAAGAATGTCAGGTGATGACTCTCCCTGGGGGTGATTTAACTTTCTCCTGCCTGCTATCTGCTCCACACTTCTGTCAGAGGTTATCATGTCACAGCAGGAGCAACAAAGCAAAGGTGCACCCAAAGCGAATCTGCACGAACTTACAGGCTTCCGACGAGTGACGACGAGTGACGCCGTCATGCTTTCCTTTCTGCCGCACTTGCTGTAGGAGTAGCCACCAGCAAGACGAAATAGCACCTCTGAAGTCCAGGGGACAACACAGCAGGACAGACAGATGACAATGACATAAGACTGTCAAGGGCAGCTTCAGATCACCCCTCAGATCTCTGAACTAGAGGGACTAACTACCTCACCAGTCTGAACGCTTGCACCCAAGATGAGCACAGACCTCTGCAAGAAGTACTGAAGAGCAGATGTAGCTACATTTTTCAGGGTTCCAAGTCAAATGAAGAGATAGCACACTTTAGGGTGGTAAAAGCAGCTTCTGTCCAATGGCTCACGACCATGCTGCTGCTGAATCATCTGCTGAAATCACACACTAACTTAACATATTTACAATAAAGTGGAACTGATTCTCATTCTCCTTTGGAGCGGATGACTGGAACCAGGAACCACCAGTTGTATCCCAGCGTAGTAGTCATCCATGCTCAGTAACCAATGTGCAGTGATTTACCTAAAGGACTGAGTCATCAGAAAAACTAAACGAGCGCTCATACTGTAAGGCTAACTGAGGAAGGCTGCTAGACAGGAGGAAGCTGCAGCCAAAGGGGAACGGCTTAGTCGACAGGACATTATGCTCACTAGAACTTCACCAAGAGAACTTCCATTTTCAAGGAGTATTATGACACATGACCACAGCAGTTAATCAGAATACCATCTCGCTCATCTGAAGCACACACTTTCAACTGGACATTTTCTATTTATTGTTCATTTCCATTACAAAGTACAGCATCAGGCTCAACTTCCTGTAATATTCTGAAATTTCTTGTTAAGAAAAATTGGAAGTCTTCTGGAGTGAGCACATCCCACCACAGGATTTCAGATGAAACAAGATACAGTCATATATACCAAGCACCACAAGAAAACATTCTTATGCACAATTTGTGACATGAATGGATTATTAGTGGAATATTAATACAGACTGGGGCTTCTGGCCAGGAAAAAGCTCAAAAAGAAACTGAACTTTTCAACATTTCCACTGTCTACCTAAGATCCCTCAGCTGTATTAGAAAGAACTCCAAGTCCCAAGCAGTAAGCCCACAAACATCAATATTCCATCACACACAAAAAAGTGCACAAAACTCTTCTATTAAGACAGAAAAAACCCACGCTGTTTTCCAAGATTAGAAATGCAGAATGCTAAATGCTATTGTTTTCCCTTGTCAGAAAAACCGAGGGAATACAATCAGTGACTATAACCAACCACTCTGGAGTTTATACTCTCACCAAGGAAGTGAGAAAACTGAATTCCCAGATCTACATTAGGTTCACAGATACTCCTCTGAAGTATTCTACAAAAACTGCTCCAAAATGAAACAAACAAAAAAGACAATTAGTTAAAGCTAANAAAAAAAAAAAAAAAAAAAAAGTGCTCAACAGGATGGACTGATGAGAATCGCCAATTTTAATCATAATTTAGATCAGTCAGCAGGAAACCGTGATTTAATCTATTTTGACCTTATTTTATATCCATGCGTTACTCACAAGCTCTGTCCTCCCTTCCTGTTTAAACACCTCAATTTGCAACCACATTAGTGATCATGTTACCTTTACTACTGCTTCCTACAGGGGAGGCTATTACATATTTATGCATATTGTTTTAAGGTAATAGCATAGCTTAATAAAAATACAAAGATTAATAATGTAAAAAGGTTATTAGCAATGGTTATTAGATCATGTATTTCTTAAACATTATGTCCTGAAGCTGTTTCAAGCTGCGTATGAAAACAAGAATTCAGCTGCATTCACAATGCTTAAAACTCTCCAACTGAAAGTATAACATGCAGAAAAAAGGAAAATTTTACCAGACATTATGAATTTAAAGATGACTTATTAAAGCACTCACACACAATGTTAATAAACTGATTTTCTGGTCAAAAGCAACTAAACTTCCAGAAACCCAAACATTAAAATGCATTCAAAGAAATCAGGCTGAGTCAGTTTAACCGTCCACTGACGCCAGAAGAGCAGAAGAGAAGTGGTCCTGCTCCTCTCCAAGACACACACGCTCCTGCTTCTTCCCATTCTTGCCTGACACCTTAGGCCACCAATTCAAATTTTTATCCCCACGGAAGTACACTGCAGAAGGAAAAACCTTAAGTTCTTATTGTAGCAGGTCAGAAAGCTGAATAACCTCACTGAGGGGCGAGAAACACTAGCAGCTGGCACGAAGGTGGTCAACTGCCTGCTGAGGAGTTGGGAGAAACAGGGCCGTATTTTCCAGCAACAGTAACAGTGAAGAGCTTCCTGCTATCAGTCAGAGCTGCACAAGACAAGGACACTGGCTGAGGTGAAGCTGAGTCAATCTCATAGCTTGACATTTTTGGAAGGAGGAATAGGTCATCCTCCCGCTGATCTCCATGACTGGCTCTGCTGCCCCATGCCGTCCCTCACACCAGCTCTAGTCTCTGTTGGATCTTTCCAGTAGCTGATACAATGGGTTACCCTGCAGGAAGCTTTTCACTTCTTTCTAAGCTAGGGAGCTGAATCAACCCACAGTAGAAGTTCAGAGAACATCCACGCAAAAACAGCAGAAGGAGCAGGATCTCCCCTTTCAGGCAGCTAGGAGCTGTTAGACCACCTCAACCGTTGTCCAACCCCCCTCAACCCAAAATTAACATCAGCTTGAAATTTAAACCAAGCTATGCCAATCAAAATCAGGGATACTATGTCCCTGCCCCTCCCAGCCCACCTCTAACCAAACATGATCACCCTCCTTCCCACACGGCAGCTCTCTTATTCTTCAGCAAGTTAGTTAAAAAAAAAAAAAAAAAAAAAAAAAAAAACAAACCAAAAAACAGCAAAAAACCCCCCACACACACACCAAAAAAACCACCTCATCATTTCCCCACTAGTTTTGCCCGTTTAGAATCCTGTTGCAACCTGACTGGTGGATCCTATCATGGAACAAAATAAAGTAACACCAGAAACTCAGCACTTCTGGAAATTACAGTAGGTATTTAGCTGCCTGTCTTTTCAACACAAAAGTCTGACCCCAGCTCTTCAAGTTTTTGGAATCAGAAGATCTCATTCTCACTTACATTTTATTCAAACTTTATAATGGCTGAATAAACAGCATTTGCTTTCAACTACTAATCAAGCTTTTCAGTCAAAAATCTTTTCTTCTCAACAGACATTAAAATACTCATATTTGGAAAAAATATGCATGTACCAGCATTCACCACTCCACCACAAAGACTAAATAAGCAGCTTAATGCACGATATGGTAATATTCACAAAGCTTGAGCTCATCTTAAGTTAGAGACTCAAACCAATCACGTGAGCATGCTTCAAAGTAAAATGAAGCCCTAACACAGGTTACTAATCCCAAATCTAAAACCAGTTTAATATATATTAAAAATTTTTCTTTTTTTTTTTTTCCTTTTTGTCTGTCCTGTATTCAAACTGGTAGGCTTCTACAAAACTGAAACAGCATTTTTAGTTAATTTAGTTTCACTTTCTGGACTCATTTACTTTCTAAATCAGGCCAAGAGCTCCTGTCTGAAGAGCCTTCCTGTCACACTCAGAAAGTTTCATACTGATATTTATTTTTTGAGATTTGTATGTCTCACATTAAAGCCTGGTTGATTCTCTAGAAGGCAACGTTTTAGGATCTTTCCTGACTGAAGGTTGAGTTCCTGTGCATTCCTTCAGAAGAGACAGCACAAGATTTGTCCACTGGGGAGGGATGGGGAAGAGGGCAAGTGGCACAACAGCAGTCTTACTTTCCACCCACATTTTCAAACCCAGGCTGGTCCCAGGCCCCTCGTCTGCAGAGCCATGCAAGTCCTAGGGCAGCCTGAATTATCAGTCTTGCCTCGCTCTCTCCCCACATTGCATGATGCAGCGCATTACTTTCCTAACACACCCTTCCTCCAGCATACCTAGTACACCACCACGTAGCAGCAGTCATCTTCAGTTCCTCTAGGCAGATGGTTGATACAGGGAGCTTCAGTGGCAATGCTGTGCTAAGGAGACTTCCCATCCTATCTCCTACATATTTCCTAAATTGTGCTAGGAACCATATTCAGGACATTGCTCCCAGCTCAAAGCACTGAAAGAAAGTATTATTTTTTTAAATTCTGACTGTTTCCCGATCCAGAACGCAGTGCAGCCATGCAAACAGTTCTCTGTACAATTCAATGGCTGTGAACGAATGTCAGCCAAGCCTACGTTGCTGCTGCCACCCCTGTGCTACTGAGCTCATCCCACAGGTGGATCAAAGCCTTCACAGACCCTTTATGCTGCTCCTGCCCCTTAACCTGAAATAAAGAAGCCAAAATAGGAGAAAGAATTCATCTTAGCTTTTCTTCAAAAANGAACTTCTTCCTTTCTTAGTAAGATATCAAGACCGACACATAATAAAAGCTTTACCCGTTGGAAAAACATCTACAAAGTAAAAAACAAGCCCTGACTGACCTCCATAACCCACTGACTTTTTATCGCTCTCTGCAGCACGAATTCTCTACAACTCTCAATACTATCACTGCTGTAACGTCAATGTAAGTACGTGACAATACAGAATAGGAAGTAATTCAGCGTACTGCCTGTGGCTCTTTAGCAATATGGCAAACTTCAGCTCCCATCAGAAGAGAGCTAGCACAAATATTTCACAATAATGCTGTGTTTAATTAACAAAACTTACAAGCAATTGGTGGAACTTGAGACAAAGATGCTGAATACTGTGATGCCTACATCAGCACGGGCCCCAATATGTCTCTCTGGCTTCAGAGATGACAGGAGTTTAATAGCCACATTTTTTCGGCCAAGAAACTACTCCGGGATCAGACCTGTGATTCTCTGCCCCTCGAGATACAGAAAAAACCAGACAGGTAGATTCTTTTAACTTCTAAGATTAAATTAGTACACCAATAACAGGAAGAATGCTTCACTACAGTTTTTATCTGGGAGGGAAAGATAGAATAAATTTAAGTAAAATTCACACATATTCAGGAATTTCAAGGGAAGAGGCAAGAAACCTCATCTGTAAAATACTCTAATCCTGGTGCCTGCAACTCCCCCCAGTCTGGCTAGAAAGAACGCCTGTCCCACAGAAGAGATTTATTTTATCTTTTTTTAAATAGCATACCTTTCAAATAAGCATTTCCAATTCATTTGTCAACACTGTTCAAGCAGCAAATTACCTTAAGATAGGAATCTTAGGATAATTTGAAGAAAACTTAATGAAATATCTATTAATCTGTCCTAACTTGCCTCCTAAGAAGCAAAAGAGCTGCTCTTCCAGATCCTATCGGGATGGACGAATCCACACCTCAATAATCAAACATATATCTCACTGTGCCTCCCACAGAAGAAAAGAGGTCAATAAGCCTTTCCCCATTTCCTACAACTCCCCCGAACGGTCCTTCGCCCTTTTTTGAGAGAAAGATCTCCCTCCCAGGAGACTGGAAAGGCTGCCCTTCTATCTATAAAGACAGTTCCTCTTTGTCTTAACCGCTACAAAAAGATATTTAAAGAAAAGAAATATGTTTTACCCTCGAGCAATGGTGCTCCCATCAAAGCCCAGGAGAAACGATTCCATCACATTGGGACAGAGACAGACGGTAAAAACTGGCAAGAAGCGCATCTCTCTCCACCCCAAAGGGATTACACTCCCCCCCCGCCATGCCACAGCAGCTAAGGCTATCCCACTTTCCACCCTCTCCCCCCTCC
>VYZV01018209.1:252-14973 GCA_013401275.1 Pandion haliaetus | reverse complement strand
CCTGGCAGATGTTGAGGACAAATTTCTCAGAACTGTTGCACAGTTTGACTAGTTGAGCAGTGCACTTCAGTCTGTTGTTACAATGCCACTTTTCATTTTTTTTTACTGGTCCCAGAAACTCTAGATTTGCTTCTGATAGCACTCATAGTAATTTAGAGCTGGTTTTCTGGTAGAACTCATGTCTCGTTAATTCTGGTAGAAGTACTGTCACAGTCTGGACTTTGGGCTTCAGGCAGGGACAGGTGTCTATAAAATGTCTTTGGATTTAGTTGAAAATTGAAGGACAGGGAAGACTGTCATGAGCTGATCAATTGCATTGGAAATGAAAGAGTTAAGAATGGAAATCTGATTGCACAGCTGAAATCTCAATTTGAACTTCTGGTCTCTTGAGAGAAAATGCCATTCAGCACCGTTGCACAGAGTTATTTCGTTCTTAATTTTAATTGACATGTCCCAGAATGCAACCTTCTCTTACGAATCCTTACAGTACAGAGATGTTTGTGAGTCAGTGTGTGTCTGTGAGGGCGATTTCTGTGTTTTAAATTCAGGTCATCATTAATTTCCCTTTTGATACCAGCATTCTTATTCACTCAATAGGTTTATGAAATTTGAATGAATCTTTCCCTAAGTAGATGTTGGTCACCTCCTGGGATTTCAGCTTACTGACCTGACCCTGCTCCTTTTTTTCCTCTCTCTCTCCCGCACCCTCCCTGTGGATGCATGTTGAACAGGTAGAAGTGATGCTTTCATGGAAGTGTTAGCCCCTTGCCTTGGTGATGGGGGTATCTTGTGCAAGTTTAGTCACAGAAATGTAATTATTTTATTGTTGTAAAAATGGCATCAATGTTTCAACTTTATTGGGGAGGTGGGGGTAGAACCGCTAGCAAAAATTTGTTCTGGTGTAACATCAATTTTTCTTTCCTCTTCTGGGTTTAATTCAAATCCAGTTATCTATAACCACAGCAATAGTGTCAGAACTGGCAGCTCCATCTTGTAGTAGTTGTGAGGAGTAGAGCTATCTGCCTAAAATATTTTTTTAATATTTTATCTCTCCAGTACTGATTGCATTTTCCAGATAAACTGTATGATTGTCCAGTATTGGCATTATCCCAGAACTTAATTAACTTCCTTATAGCTTTTGTCTCTGTTTTGTATTTGATGGGCATCAATTTAAAGAAATACTTTGCAAATGGCAAGGAGCCTAAATGCATACACTAGTCACAGATATAGCGGAAAACTTGTGCTTCAGAATATCAACTTGCGTTTTAATTTGGTTTTTATATGTAGATGAGCGTAACTGCTGGCAAATCTGGAACACTGAAAATTTCATTGTGGTGCAGACTCTTGACTACCACTCCAGCTTATAATGGATAGGGTTAGTATTACAGGTCTAAATGCCTTGAAAACATAAATTTCCAGAGTATAATTTGTTTCTAGTTATGTTTTTTATATTTTCTGTTATTTATCATCTTTGTCTTCATAGCTGTGTTAGCCGGTACAGTATTTTGCTAGCGTACAAGGTGTAGTAGCTATGATTTTGGACAACAGAGAGTCTTCATTCTCTTGGATTTTTGCATAACACCAACTCCATCACAGAAACCATGTAGTAGTGTTTGGATAGTGATGATGATGATCAGACTTACTGCATCTGTACAAGAATGTTTTAGTTTACAAAGGGTCACGCTCAGTCCCAAAGACAATAATTGAAGTCCTCTCAAGGCTTTGGCTTTTTTAGATAATACCCACCATTCACCTTTCCCAGAAAAAATGATCAGTGGTAATGTGGGTAGACTAAGTAGAAAAAGGGCATGATACAGTGCCTTCTTAATGGTTTATTTTTTCCATCTGAGCATAAATAGGATGTGGTGTATTTTAACATACGAAGTGGTTTTGTATTGTTGTTACTACTTTATCAAAGTTGAAGTAAGCTGTTGTGTGTGAGTTACACTTCCTAGTAAGCCTGAGTGTTGCTCCTCATGTAGAGTTCCTCACTTACCACAAAAAAAAGCAGTAGCCTGTTCTATGGCTGTTTCCTGATAAGGAGTTGAATGTCCTGAGATAAAAGGAGACAAAGCTCCCTGTTTTTATCTTTGCAGCTGATGGGTCAGCTGTAATGTAGAAATGGTGCAGTTCAATACAGTGTTCCAAATGATGGCTGGAACTGAGAGCATGTTTCATGGCCACTTTTCCTGCTTCCTACTTATGAAATGCTTGTCCCTAGGCTGGCATTAATTTCGTAAACTTGCAGCTAGAGCCTGTAGTCTCTTATCACATCTTTCCATGAATCTTGATCTGTCACATACCTATAACTGCAATATTTCCTGGGTGCAAGCTTTTCACTGCTCTGTGGTTGGTAAGCAAGTGAATTTTACTTCTGGTGTGCTATATGAGGTCCTGTAGAACTTGCTTTTGCCTGATTTTGATCTGTTTAGCATAATAGCAAGGCATGCAAATAATGATCATCTCTGGGTGTTTCTTAGTAGAAATTACCACTCCTGGCTAAGTTCTTCTGGTCTGAGGTTTGGAGCAGGAAGGGGAGCCTACCTAGGCTTTGTCCGTGGGTCACTTCACAAATAGCTGCTGTGATCTGACAAAGTGTGTGGTTCAGAAGAGAAACTAAATTTAGTTCTGTTACTTGGTCTTCTTTTGGTATTCTACTTCATTTTGAAAAATGTGTCTTTGTTTGAATTTTAAGCAGGTGCATTAAAAGTACTGTAATTTAGTGTGTTCATACTATTGTACAGCTGACGACTGCCTTAGCTGGCGTGGGGGCTTTATCAATTATTAAAGCATGGCCTTGTTTGGTTTGGTTTTGTCCAGCTTCAGTGCAGAACACTGCCTGCTGAAGTTGTTGGCAGGAGGTAAGCATGAGAGCTTTGTTCTCAGCAGAATCATTCCTCTTGGGTATGCTTCCTCAAAAACCTAAAGGTTTCAGAATCTACTAGTGTGTACCTGTGTTTGTTTCTAGACTAGAATGTGCATAATATTACAAATACACTTTACAGGGGCTGTACCGTAAAAATTTGGAACGTGTCCCTGTGTATATGGCTTGTTTTTTATTTCTTAAACTTTCTTCCTTTCTTTCCTCCCTCCCCCACAAGATACCCATATGCTAAAGGTCTGGGGAAAAAAAAAATCCATTGTTTATGTGCAGCCTATTGTTCAGTCAAAGTGCATATTGTTAATGGTCACATGCTTTGCTTAAATATTTTATAAGATCGGTGTATACTATGCGAACCCTGCCTTCTTCCTGTTGTCTGATTGTGCATTTCCAATTATAACTAGTTAGTAATCTAGACAGGCTTGAAATGTGTAAGCTTTTAGCAGATACTTCTTTTCAGACATGCTTTGTTCTGGAAGCTCCCCTTTGTTGTGCTCAAATGACAGAGCTTTGAGTAGTAAGATATGTTTTTTTCCTGGTGTTCTGACTGTACAATGCTGAAGTAATCTTGTATCTGTAAAGAAGGGTGTCTCCTGTACCCTCATGCCTCCGACATGAGGCAAAAGCCATGCAGGTTCATGCCAGTAGGATAAAATACGAAGGCAGGTTTTAGACACTGCTTCAAAGTGAGTCCTATTGCAGCTGGGTGAGGAGTACATCCTGCGAAAGGAAGGTCTCTGCACAGCAGTCCGCATATGGTAGTAACGTTTCAGGCGTGACCACAGAACTAGACTCTCAATAGTAACAAAACAATCTGAAAGAAATGTGGTAAGAAACTAGGTAGAGGAACTGAGCTTTGATTACACTTGCAGTTTGAACAGGGCAGAGTCCAGCAGTGAGCTGTTGGCACCTTTGTGACACCACGCAGAGGTGGGTGCTCCACCGTACAGGGGAGCTTTGTACCTTTTGCTCTGCACAGGGAGGCAGAAGTGGCTATGGTGCTGCTCACCTCCCTATAAAGACAATGGTTTCTATTCCACTATTAAATGGTTTTAATACAACTGCTGTTCTTAGTGAAGGGGTTTTGACAGGTACTGAACTTGGACAGCTCTCTTTCTTGTTCCTAGGAGTTTGGAGCACTGCACCTTCTAGGATCAGGCCACAGAGTAGGAGAATAAAGAAATGCCAAGGAAAAAAATGGAGCTGTTGGAATGAATCTTTTCTGGCTCTGGGTGGAGAAAGGTCTGCATGCTTTCTTCTTGCTGCTCCTGAGTGCAGCAGCATACAGTTACAATGCTCTCTTGGTCTCTCTGCAGAGGGTCTGCTTTCCACTTCTCTCCTGAAGATCCCAGTCAGGTATTACAGAAATGTATAGGAGTTTTGTAACTAAACGTGACAGAAATAGGTCTGGACCATCTGCAGGCTCAGTAGACATTAGACTCCAGAGTACATGTCCATAGTGGGTGAAGTTGTGAGCAATACTGATTATCCCTGATTTTTGGTTTGTTTTTTTTTGGTTGGTTGGTAGGGGTTTTTTGAGTTTTGTTCTTGCTTGGGCCAGGACTACTTCTTGTTACTATGTTAGCATCATTACCCTGAGGACAAGTGAAAGCGGCTTATTTCTCGGGGTCAAGCTCTGGAGTTTCACTGTCCAGAGACATTGGTTTCTGCCTTCTACCCATCCAGGCAAATTCAGTGCAATGGATTTTTTTATTCTTTGCTTTTAGGAGCATCGTTATCTCTGAAGGCAATTTAATTTACAGGAAATGCATTCAACTTCTTGCAGTGTGTGCATCAAGAATATAATTATTCTGAGGAACTGGAAATTAATTGGGAGGGAAGTTGTTGCTTTACAGATGTGCTAAATAATCACCATTTTTCTATATTTAGCTGTCTATTGAAGTAACATTAGATGTAGAGAAGATAAACCTTTATAGCTTGGTACTTCTTATTTTGGAGGGACAATACAGTACAAACAGCCAAATATTTCTTCCTTTAACTCATTGGACTTTTTTAAGTGCAGAAGACTAGCTGTCAGCTATCAAGAAAGTTTGGGAGCTACTGGATGCCTGGCTTGTAATATGCTTTTGAAAATTTCGGCTTGCTTTAGTTTTCCAGAACTGGAATTCGTCCATGTGAGTACATAAGTACTTCATAGCACTGGGGCCTGGAGGCTCTGCTGTTCCTCAGATTCAGTGATGATGTCTGAGGAATGACCATGGGAGCAGTGTGATCCTTCAGGAGAGTCAGCTATACCTCCTGTTGAGTTGTCTTTGGAAAACAAACAGATGGGTAGCAGTGGCAAGATATCTCTGGGCTCTCTCTTAAGGGGTAAAATAGAATGATGAACCATTTGAAGAAGTGTTTCCTCATTTTTCTTCTGGACTTTGTAGTAGATACCCAGTGGTAACCACCACAATTTGGCATGCTTTGAAATCACTACTGAGTGGAAAAGGTGATATCCAAAGTATGCTAGGGAGGTGGTAATGCTGTTTAGGGCATCTTGAGGAATGAGATGTTTTGAGGAAATTCCTTTTGCTTGACGTTGCATTATCTTTACACTCCAAAAGGCTTTGTAGGTGACTTAAATGCTACAAACTGTCAGACTAGATCCAGGCTCTGTCTTACCTTTGGGGTTTTCTGCTTTGGGGGCCAGTGAGTTGCTACCAAAAAAAGAGCAGGAGGCTGTTAAAAGGAGGGTGTTGATGGCACAGCAAGTTATTTTTGCTGGTGCTGACTTGGACTTTCAGCCATCTGGTGATACTGGTGTCACTCTTGAATTCAGTCTTTCCTTGTTCGAGAAATTTAATTGAAATGTGATGAATGAAGATTGTGTGCAATGTACCAGTTGCATTTTTATGTCTGACAATAGAAAGGATCAATTTAGTAAGATGCACATTAGAGCATACTATGGCTACTGATTCAGAATGTAATTGAGGACCTTTTTTCTCATAAAGTGGCTGTGAATGTCAACATATAATAATATGGGGCGATGCGTTAATGCAACGGAGACAGCCTGTTAGAAATTACATGGAATTAATTCTAGACAACAATGATGTAAAGGTTAAACAAGCACAGAAGTGTGACAGAGCAGGTATTTGTTATAGTATTAAGAATATATTGCAGATGTAAAGAACATCCATAAGAATGTGCCTCTTAACCCACAGCTGGGACCATGTGATTAAAGGTGCCTGATTTAAGGGGGTTGATTTGCAGGATGGGAACCTCAGAAACCTGTTCTGAGTAAGTCAGGTCACATAGGCAGAGAGTGGAGAGGATTTATAATGACAATTGATGATGAGCTGGATTTCAAGGAGCTTTTAAAAAGATAGGTTGTGAAGTGTATGTTTGCATGCTTTGGCTTCTTCAAGCAATCATGTTAGCAGGATCACAGTAGGCTGAAGGTGTACCGACAGCTTTGCTAGGCCATCTGATACAGCTGGGGAGAGTGGAGATGAGAAAGAATGGGCAGGCTTTAAGGACACTTCTTCTTTAAGGACATCTCCACTTTCCTGGTCAACTGCTAACGATAATTTTGAAAGATCCTTTTGCTGTTTCACCTGAGGTAATGTATTCTGGAGGGACTGTCAACCCTTTGTTGTTGAAATAAAGGTAAGCATGTTACAGTTCCTGGATGCTGTGCTCTGCAGTGAGGAAAATAAGGGAATGTAACTTTGGGGTTATCTGAGGGAAAACCTCAGTACTTCTGATGTTTGAGAAGTCTTAACTTTCAGACCATACCTGAAAGTACACAGAAAGAGTAGAGATATGTTTAAACTGTGTGGAACAGGTATTCAAGTGAATTTCTTGTTCTAATATGTATCACTTCAGACTATGGCATATTAACTTAATTATTTGGACAGACGTGTTGTGGATTGAGTAGATATCTGGAAGACAAACTATTCTAAAGCATTCCAGTCTTATTTTTGTATCTATATTTGCCTGTCTGATGAGCAAAAGGAAACTCGTGGTCTTTTGTGTCACAGTAAGCAAGCAATGCTGACTGAAGTCTGTTTATTTAGCCTCAAGTAAAAATGATAATTACTCTGCATGTATTTATAGCTGCTGCAGATTTGAATGTGAGGGAGGCAATTCAGAAAGGCTTTGCGGTTTGTTTTGTGTTTTTTTTCCTTTAGGCTTATAGGTGGGGAGTGTCTAGAGAGGAACTGGAATGCAGATTTATAATTTAAAAAATAGTAGGATATATTTTGGTGGCTAAAATGGAACAATAAAGTCACCAAGTGGTTGAGGTTGGAAGGGGCCTCTGGAGGTCACCTGGTCCAACCTGCCTGCTCAAGCAGTGCCACCTAGGCCTGGTTGCCCAGGACTATGTCCAGATGGCTTTTGAGTATGTCCGAGGATGGAGACTCCACAACCTCCCTGAGCAATCGGTGCCGGTGCTTGGTCACCCTCGCAGTGAAAAAGTGTTTGCTGATGTTCTGATAGAATCTCCTGTGTTTCAGTTTGTGCCCATTGCCTCTTGTCCTGTCACTGGGCACCACTAGAAAGAGCCTGGCTCTGTCATCTCTGCACCCTCCCTTCAGGTATTTATTTACATTGATAACATCTCCCTGATCCTTCTTTTCTTCAGGCTGAACAGTCCCAGCTCTCTCAGCCTTTCCTCATATGAGAGCTATTCCAGTCCCTTAGTCGTCTTCGTGGCCCTTTGTTGGGTTCTCTCCAGTATGTCCATGTCTCTCTTGTTGTGAGGAGCCCAGAACTGGACACAGCACTTCAGGAGTGGCCTCACCAGTGCTGAGTAGAGGTGAAAGATCACCTCCCTTGACCTGCTGACAATACTGTACCTAATGCAGCCCAGGATACCATTCACCTTCTTTGCTTGCAAGAGCACGTTGCTGGCTCATGTTCCACTTGGTGTCTACCAGGGCTCCTCATCCTTTTCTGCCAAGCTGCTTTCCAGCTGGGCGGCCCCCAGTGTGTATTGGTGCCTGGGATTGTTCCTCTCCAGGTGCAGGACTTTGCACTTCCCCTTGTTGAACTGAAAGTAAAACTTCAAGTGAAACTTCTTGAAGAGAAAACATTTTGGTGTATCTCTAGATACTGTTTTTAAAGAATAACCTCTGGTCTGAAACACTGGAAAACAATGCTGTGAGCATGCCAAAATGCCAAAAAATTCCAGGCATTGCCTATTTAAAAAAAAACCACAACAAAACCACCAAAATCTGGTGTGTACACCTTAAGCTTAGATGATGCTGTTAAAACAATCTGTTGATTTAGAAGGATGCATGTTTATTTCATGCAGCTTGGACCAAACAGAATACTGGTTTTGATAGTATTTTGTCCGTTTCGAGAACCCATCTGTTCAAGTGACCAGCTCAAAGGAGAAGGGTTGCAAGGCATATCCACTTTAGCTTTTAGGAGATGTTACAGTTCACTGCTGCTCGTTGTCTTTTCAAGTAGATTGCTTACGGTTTCCATTTGAATGTTCTTTGTTCAGAAATCTAATGTAAGTAAATCGATGGTGAAATGTAGTTAGGTTTTTGTTCTATAGTTCTGTTGACATGCTTACAAGGATCTTCTAGAGAAACTGCAAACAACATTACTTTCGGTGCATCTGTTTTGAGAATCATAAAAAGGCCTTAATTTCTGCACTTTGGAACTTCTTCAGTGACAGAAAAGGACCAAAATTTTGAACACTGTGTATAAAAAGAAATGTGGATGGGTGGGGCTTGAGTCACCGAACTCAGAACCTCTGAATGGCATGTAGGCGTTTTGTGTCTGTTGGGAAGCCTTGAGAGGCTTCTTAGCAGAAAGAAATAAGCACCTTCAGGGGCTAATTCATCTCTCTCTTCTGAGGGTCCGTGCACCCTGAAGGCTTGCCGTTGCTGGAAGGGGCATGCCTGCCTGTGCTTCTGAGCTGCTCATCTAGTGTAACCCCATGAGGCAAAATAGCCCTGGTGTTGCTTCGTTTTTTTCTTCCCTGTGTGGTATGAATGGGGAGAGAATATGACTAATTCAGGGGCGTGTGAAACCTTAATACCTGTCTGTAGGCATGGGGAAGAGCAGCAAGGTAGGAAGACTAAATTAGTAAATTGGGAAAACTGCAGGAGTTATATTTTAATTATCATTTCTTGTATGATGTTGAAATTTCTTTCTAGTCCAGCAGAATAAGAAACAGATGCTTTGAACACTTTGGACTTCCAGGGAAAAGGTGTGATATGTAGACATCCTTCTCGTACTTCACTCCCTTTCATCTAGATGGCAAATAAAATAAAACTGCATGCTTGATAAGGTTCGTGCTTCACTCTTGATCAATAAGGTTAATTGAGTGACTTCTGTGAAGGTAGGTGTCATCAATGCCTTAAAGTCTAACATGTTGGGGGTTTTTTTTTTTTTTCCCCCTGAATATGGATAACCAGCATAACCACCATGTGCCCATGTCAGGATTACCTCCCTTGCAAATTAAAATTGAATGTTTTACATACTGTTTTAGAGAATGATAAAAAGAATTTTAAGTCTGGATTCACTTCTACCAAAGCAGACTAGAAAACTGAGTTGAGATGTAGTTGGAAGCAAAGACAGAAAATTCAAGTTAAGTACTACTTTTGGTTTTAGTGACAGTAAGAATTAGGATGAGATTAGTCTTGAGTTTTTTCAGCTCTGAAGTAGCATTACTGACATTAGGAGTTTGATTCAAATCTGTGAGAGCAATGATTTAAGGCCAAATGCTGGGTTTTTTTGCTCTTGTACAATGACAGTGTATCCTCATCATAGGATAAAACATTGCACTCTACCTGTCTGGTAGGATACCTGTTAGACTTTTTTGAGTGAGAAAAGGGTGGTGGTTGTTTTAACCAAAAAGTTCCCAAGTCACATTTTTCATTGCATCTTTAGTGGTTTGGAGCATCTATCATGTTGAGCTAATTTTGTCCTCACCAGGCTGTTCCATGGCCCGTCTCCTCAGTAGTCTTTAATGGGTTCTCACTGAAGTATAAGGCCTGTCAGGCCAGCATGGGTGCTTTAGTGTCCTGGTTTCAGCTGGGATAGAGTTAATTGCCTTCCTAGTAGCTGGTATAGTGCTATGTTTTTGAGCTAGGTATGAGAAGAATGTTGATAACACACTGATGTTTTCAGTTGTTGCCAAGTAGTGTTTAGTCTAAAGGATTTTTCAGCTTCTCTGCCCAGCCAGCAAGAAAGCTGGAGGGGCACAAGAAGCTGGGAGGGGACACAGTCAGGGCAGCTGACCCAAAGTGGCCAGCGGGCTATTCCATACCGTGTGATGTCACACCTAGTATATAAACTGGGGGGAGTGGGCGTGGGGGGATCACTGCTGGGGGACTAACTGGGCGTCGATTGGCAGGTGGTGAGCAATTGCATTGTGCATCACTTGTATATTGCAATCCTTTTATTATTACTGTTGTCATTTCATTAGTATTATCATTATCAGTTTCTTGTTTTCTGTTCTATTAAACCGTTTTTATCTCAACCCATGGGTTTTACTTCTTTTCCCTATTTTCTCCCCCATCCCACTGGGGGGGGGAGGGGGGGAGTGAGTGAGCGGCTGCATGGTGCTTAGTTGCTGGCTGGGGTTAAACCATGACATTTAGCCATGGGGTCAGTATGAGTTCAGGCTGGAAACCCTTAACTCTGAATGATCAGTCTTCCTTTCTGTTCAGAAATGTCTCAATTAAATTAACTAAAGCTGAAATTGAATCAGAATTGCTATAAGGTTACAGAGGCAGGATGCAGTTCTCTTGTCATTAATGCCTTTTTTTTAATTATTATTATTTTTATTTAGAGATTACTGTGGAAGGCAATAGCAGCAGGATCTTTTGAAATAACCTGGAATTGTGATAATGGTAACATACAAGAGTTCGGTAACAGTAGGATAATGGAAGACATCTCTTCTGCTGTAGTGGGTGCACTGTCTGTGCTAGCTGCATAGCTTAGTATCTAGAAGTAGTTGACTTATTTTCCTTTGCCTGCCTCTTCCAAAGTCCTACTCCGTGCTCTTTCCAGAATAGGCATTTCGTGTGAGCCTCATGAACCATGAGTTGGAGCAATGATTTGTAGAGCACCACAGAGAATGCTGAACATATTTATGTACCCTTATTTTGCGATACGTGGTCTATGTGTTGGATGCAAATTCTTTGTGTACTTGTGACCCCCCTTTTCTGAGTTACCTATTTCTGCATTTTTATGCTGTGGATTTTATTGAAGATAAGGCCTCAGTTAATGGTAATGTCTGCTCTAGCAGGTCTGAGTGTGGGAGATGAAGACAGGAGGCAGTTTTATCAGAAGGACATAAGGTTCCTAGGATCTACTTTTATCCAAGAAAAGGTAGTTGGAGTTATAGGAGAGCCTTGAAAAGAGGTTTAAAAAGCTTTTATGGGTAAAAGAGCTAAACTGATTGTACTATGTCTAGAAAAACTTCACTGTTTTGGTTCGGAAAGTGATACATAATAGTTAAAACTATAGCAAACTTCCAAAACTGACTATTGCCAATTGGAGAATGAAGTTCTGGAGGGGTGTTTTTGCAGAGTGATTTGTAGAGTAATTGGAGGACAAATATTTGGTAGCTAGCAGTGTGGTTGAGTACATGCCAGCTTTTAATTGTGGTATGTGGATCCTGGTGATGTTTCCAGAGGCATTTGGAATGGCAGCAAATTAGTTAGCCAAGTGTAGGAGGATCATTGCTGGGGGAATGCTCCCTGTGAAATTTCCAGACTTTAACGGAATGGAAGGGGTTTTTTTTTGTCTTCCTTTAAATGTGACAGATGCCAATCAAGTGGAGAAATATTAAGACTTTCTTTGCTTTTTCCTGGAATCGATGTGAGATTTCCATTCCTGTGGTTTTGAATGATTCCAAGTTCATGTTTCTCACTTGCCATGAAGAAGATACAGCGTGATGTTGATGTAGCAGTGCACCTTAATTGCACCATGGCTTTTGGAATGTGGTCATTGGCATTGTTACCTCCCAGATTAATGTCTTTGTTTTTCTTTCTTGTGCTTGGAAGGTCTACAAAGAACATTTAGAACCTCCTGTGCCACAAGGCTCCCTGGTTGTATTTATTTTTCTAGAGAAAGAATCCAAAAAAAGGATCCTAGGCTGTCTGACCTGTTCTTCCTCTCTGCACCTTCCATGTTGCATGCCTTGTCTTTATTAAAATGAAGAAATTAGTAAAACAGTCCACATATGCTTAAGGGTAGAGCTCGTCTTGCTGCTAAGAGTCGTACAAGCTCTGAGAGCCTATCATCAGGCTGAAGAAGGGTTTGGTACTGGCTCTTGTCTTGAGGAACCCTGCTCTGGTGTGTTACTTACAGAAAAGTCTTAGCACAGCTGTGGGGAACTAATTTGGCATCCTCTGTGTTTGTTGACTACCTCTATGAGAAGAGAGTATCAGGAAAAAGTTACTCTCTAAAGTTTGGGATAAGTTAACCAAAAATTGCTCTTTCCCAGCAAGTGACAGGATTTTCAAGACTTATGTGCAAAATCTGAGATGATGCAAATATAAGTCTGCTGATTTGAATACTAGATAATAGTCTAGAAATCTTAGATAATGAAGTAGCAATAAAAAGAGAAAAGGTATATTTGGACATCCTGTAATGTCTTGCCCCATTCAGGGGTCTAGACCAGGAGAGGTGTGCCCCCAGTTCACTCCCCCTTCATGTTAACTCTAAAGGCTCAGGGGTATTTGTTTCTGCTGTAATCTCTTCAGCTGGGCACATTCCTCATAGAGCAGAGAGGAAAAGGAACTGTAGGAGTTTCTTGTTCTTTCTTTATAATGATTAATTTCTGTCCCCTTCTCTGTAGGGAGGCAAGTGGACGGTCCTTGGGCAGGTTAAATGTCCCTGAATGTTTTGGCAAAGTAAATCGTACCTGCTCTATGTGGGCTTAGATGAAAGCAGGCGATGTGCCAGGAAGCATGCATGGTTCTAGGGCTGAAGATTGGACCATCAGTTCTATCTGTGTTGCCAGCAACAGTGATGCTTCCAGATGCTTTCCCTGTGTATTCACTAGGTGGTAAGGACATGGCAAGTGAAACATACGTAGTAAAACACTGCCCACAAAGTACAGATGTAAGGAGGTTTTGCACATATATAGGATATCTGACCTGTTTCTGCTGGATAGGAAAAAAAAAACGAGATAAATTTGTAGATAAATGTGTGATGCTTCTGTACAGCAAGGCCTCCTACTTGCTTTCTCCAAATCTGTCCCTCCCTGGGAGATTTAAAAAAAAATAATCTTCCACTCATCCTCTCCCAATCATCAGACTTCCCTCCTTCCCTTCTGAATTATTATTCCTCTGTCTTTTGGCCAATCCTTATTCTGTTCCTCCTTCATCTCTTCTTCCCTTAGAAGATATCTGCTTCTTCCCCAGGTTGCCATTGTACTACCTGGGTCTCAGGCCTTGCTTGTGAGCACTGCTGTGTCTTTGGCCGGTCTCATCTAGTTACTGTTCCTGGCTTTCCTCATCTTCCTTCCTGGGCATGACGCTCTGTCATTCCTTACTGGAGTAAGGAGCTGGTGAATCTTGTTTACTGCTACTCATTACCTTGGTAATCATCAAAAAGGATGGAGACTTAGTGGGAAGTAGGGAAAGGGGACACACTCAAAAGCTGGAAGTTAGGCTGGCCTTAAAAGGAGGTTTCACCATCCCTCCCTGGCAGGGCAGCAGGTGGCACACCATCTTGTATGAAACTCTTTGAGAGCAAACTTTCTTTGTAAGCTGCTGTTTTATCACCTGAATGCTGGTGAAGACTTATGAGATTGCTGTCGTGAATGGTTCCTGTACAGTGTTTTAAGGTAGCTTGTTGGAGATGGTGTCAGATTGCTGTCGTGACTGCTGCTGGTTTGGTTTTCTGTTTGAAAGATCTCATTTGAATACCATGGTACCTCTGTCCTCTCTCCATTCTTCTAGTTTATTTGGTAGTATGCTTACATCCAAGTAACAGTGCTAACCTATGTAGCTTTGTTTGCGCAATCAGATGTGGCCACGTTAGGTCCCCTGGCAGCTTGGAGTCCTTGGTTACCTGAAAGGTACAGGTTGAAAGAACAGACAGAAGCATCAATGCTGTAGAAATTGTAGCTACACAAGCTAATCCTGCAAGCAGATCCTGACAGTTCCTCTTTGGTTGTCAGAGAGCTTTTGCAGGCAACTTCCTCTGTTCCCAGGCTCATGTGAGCATTCTCCTTGGAGCAGTTACTTCCCTTGTCAGGGTCTTTCATGGGTCTCAGCCTTCTTCCTCTGCTGACCATCAGGAGACAATGTGACTATGACTTGTTGAAGGAACTGCTCTGTAAGGAGGCTATGGGTGGAGAGGTTACTCATCTTAAACAGGTTCCTGCCTTTATGCTCTTTGTTACTAAAAACCTGTTAGCAGCCCCTTATGAAAGAGGATAAACTGCTGGTGCTGCATACTTGGATTAATGCAAAACATCTTTCTGGGGGGCTGTCTCAAGGTTGTGTGATGGAGTGATGTTTCTGAAAGTCTGAGAAAGGTAGAGTTATTTGGATAGAAACTCTCTAAATCTTAAGTTGCGTTAAACTTACTGATTGGTGCTTCTCAAGCTTGCATTGCTTTTCCCTATGTACCTGGTATACCAAAGAGCAAAGATAAAAAATGTGTGTAAGTTCAGGCAATATTTGGTGTCTGAAGTGCTTACTGTCAAAATTTGCACTACATCCTATCAATTTTCCTGCTCAGTGGTGTCATGAGAGTGGCCACACCAAGAAGGGAGTCATTAGTCACCTGCAAAACTCTTCTACAGGTTGATTTGTTAACTGGAAGGGTTGCTTTTAAAAAAAGAGGGACAAGGGAGGAGAGAGAAATGCTTACCTTTATGCTCTCAGCTTGTTGCGAACAGAAGGCATTAT
>VYZV01018207.1:0-10998 GCA_013401275.1 Pandion haliaetus | reverse complement strand
CATTCCCTTTTCATCTAATTAAAAAAAAAAAATCCCAGCTCTCTTTGTTTTAAGCTCCTAGCACAGCCTTGAATAAAACTGCAGTGAATGTTTTTAAACCCCAAGACAGTGAGCTAACGTTTTTAAAGGATTAAGTTTGAGTAGAGGCTGGCGCTATGAAGGAATGTTACCCAGATGATTTATTTCATGTTACTCTACATGCAGAACCGTCCTTTGGTGCATCAGATATGAAGGGTTAACCAAATAGTCTGAAAATATTATTCTTCTTTCCTCTTCTAATTATTGATGGTTATAATTTGTAATTGAAAAGCTTTCCTGATTAATGAAAGCATTTGTGAAAGACAACTCATTCAGAAACAGTTTTTTTATTTCAACATGTGCTTTTATAAAATATTTATGCATCATATTTCCCAAGTAGATATTCCAAAAATGTTGTCAAAACAACTTAGCTTGACAGCTTGTTTCCCATAGTTCTTTGTCTCCCATGGTTCCATTTATTTCTTAGACCATGAAGTGACTTGTCCTCAAGCTTTGTCCAGCTTGTCCTCATATCTCATGAGATACTTATGCATTAATAACTTTTAGTTGCTAGTTATATTTAGAGACATTTTCTATATACTTTTTTATTTCAAATAAGGCATTAGAAAATTTTACTACTTGCTGCATACTTAGTGCTTTAAAAGTCAAAAAAGAGCTGTGCAAAAGAACTTTGCTTAAGGATTAATCACATCTGTGACCCAGGGGATAAGGGATCCCCACCTGTCAATAAGGCTTATAACTACTTAAACCAGCTGAGCCAGAGTGTTTAAGTAACTTGCTGTGAAAGTGACTTTTACTTGGTTGGGAGTTGAAATGAGGATTTCTCTGGCCATCAAAGCCATATTTTACAATGAAGATTGCATAGAGATCAGTAATTTTCTTACTCTTTCCACCTGTTAATTCACATTTTATGTAAAAATGAAGTAGAAGCTCCTATAAAGCTATTTTTCAGCATGAACTATTGCTGTCATTGCCCCTGCAGTAGTGCAGGATGATGAATGGGACAGAGAATTGATTCATGGAGCTATGGCTGGGAGGGAACAGAGCCTTATGGTCCACAAACCAATTTTTCTATTAAGGTGTCATCTATTCTAGAACTGTATCTTCAGTTCACTGCATAAATCAGAAACTCCTTGTATCATTTCCCCTCAACTCCCTTTCCATTTTGAACTATACGTAACTCTCAAATCCCTTCTTCTTTCAAGGATACATTCTTTCCTCCTCACTTCCATCCATTTTCCTTCTTCTTTAGTAAGTCAGAGTGTCTTTTCACCCTCTCTTTGGGACATGACTTTATTTTCATCTAGCAGAGGGGCTCTGGGAGCACTTCTGAGCTCCTCAAGTCCAAGACTTTGCACTATCCATGTGCAGCCCTGCCTCCCCTGCCTGCTTGCCTGCAAAGACACACAGGAGCTGCTGCTAGGAGATCCTTTGGCCCGGGTGCAGCTGGGGTGATAAGAGGCAGAAGGATGGCTGCAGTGTGTGCCTACCCCATGGCTTGGGGGAAGAGAGCACCTGTCTTGCAGCCCATAGCCCTGACCTGTCTCTTTGAGGGGAAGGTTTGAGGTTCTCATCATCTGCAGACTCTTTACGGAGGTGTGATGATGTACGTTAATGGCCTTCATCAAGGTGTAACATGTTAGGCTGCAAAATCACAGAGGCAGTTGAAGCTGCTGGTACTGCTAACCTGTCTAAATTACTTTGTGTAGTGGTTTAACCCCAGCCAGCAACTAAGCACCACGCAGCTGCTCACCCACTCCCCCCCACACCCAATGGGATGGGGGAGAAAATCGGGAAAAGAACTAAAACTCGTGGGTTGAGATAAGAACGGTTTAATAGAACAGAAAAGAAGAAACTAATAATGATAATAATAACACTAATGAAATGACAACAGTAATAATAAAAGGATTGGAATATACAAGTGATGCACAATGCAATTGCTCACCACCCGCCGACCGACCGACCCGGAAGATGCCGAGCGGCGATGCCCCCGACCCAGTTCCTAAAACGTCCTATGGTATGGAATACTCCGTTGGCCACTTTGGGTCAGCTGCCCTGACTGTGTTCCCTCCCAGCTTCTTGTGCCCCTGCAGCTTTCTTGCTGGCTGGGCATCAAAGGCTGAAAAACCTTGACTTTGGACTAAACATTACTTAGCAACAACTGAAAACATCAGTGTGTTATCAACATTCTTCTCATACCTAGCTCAAAAACATAGCACTGTACCAGCTACTAGGAAGACAATTAACTCTATCCCAGCTGAAACCAGGACACTTTGTATTCCCCAATTATTATTTTTTGATTTATTTCCTCCAAAATTGAAGGACAGAGAGCATTAAAGAAGTACTAAATTGAATATGAACCTTTGTTTCACTCAATAGACATTTTTTATTCTTTTTGTTACAACCACTGGATGTTCTGCCCTCACAGGTTAACAGGGCAGTAACCTTCAAAGACTTTTTACACTGCTGTTGAATAACTTTTTCTTTCTCCTCAATCAAATAAAAAGCGTGCATTAATGCTCTCAAAGGAGGTTATTTACTATCGCAGTGGTGTAAATGAGGTCAGGATTTGTCCCATAAGCAATAAAGAGGAGTAGAGCATGTAATTCTTCACGCTATTTTGAGGAAAACTCTGTCCAGCAACAGTAAATTATCTGAAATTCTTTCAGGATATATGAATGACTCCATAGTCAGAGAAAGTTTGTGAGGTTTAAAGCATAAAAATGACAACCATAAATAAAGGTAGATACTCCTGATCCCCACTGAAATGAAATAACATAACATTCCTGAGGCACTGTTGTCTTTGGAAAATGCATTGCCTGGCTGACTAGGGGAAGGGGAGGGAGGAAAGTAAACCCATCATCTTACTTAGAGCTTTGTCTTCCAGAAGGAAAGTTTAATGCTCCTGCTTGTAAGGATTGTTTTCTCTAGGAAGACCTATCCTGTAAGGATGTGAGTTTATTGAGTTTGTAACACTTTCAAATATACGTAAATCAACAAATATATGCATATGTATTTTAATAACTAGATTTACCAAAAGTGTTTAACAAGATGGATAAAATACAAAAGGTATCCATATCCTTTAATCCATAGTGTGCAAAGTAGCAACAAAACACAATGAGCATTTTCACAGCAAAGTGATGGAGTGCACACAGCTTATCCTGGCAGAGTTAAGCTTTCTAGAAAAAAAACTGGTGTACTCTCGACATTTTCAATATCGTAACACTGTTAGCCTAGTTGCATTTGTGTTAACATTACCCCACTTCATAGGCATAGTAAGGCCCGCTGTAGATAACCTGATAAAGTAACTTTGCAAAATATGTTCCTTGGAAAGCACAAATCTGCAATCCACGTTTTGATGTGGCATATTTCCAAAGCTTTGGCATCACTGCAAGCAATTTAGAGGATAGAATCAAAATCCATAAACACTAGTTTAACTGTTCCATGATCTCAATATGCATCAATTTACTAATTCTGCATTGAGTTTAAATGCATTATGATGCTATAGTTATGCCACTTCCTGCCATCTCATTATGCCAGAATGAAATTTTAACTTTGCAATGAATTATGAGTTCAAACTAATCATACTGAAGAAATCTGCCAGTAATTTCTCAATGTTACAGTAACAGAAGTGACACATAAGTTTTAAAATCAAGCCAAAGTCACCAAAAAAGTTAAAAGCACAAGAGTGAGATAATTTTGTAGATGGACAATATTCAGAGATAGTCTCCTATGGAAACCTAGCCTCTCATTTGGTTGTAGATGGTGTAAGCTAAGACTCTGTAGTCAAATTCTCTCTGCAATCGATAGCGGGGATTTGTGTTCAACACCTCATGAAAGTGGGCAACTTGCTTTTTAAAACTTTGAACCGTAGATGTTCATCTGCAATGTCAGCATAACTTTTGCACCTTACACAACCGCTGAATATGCTCCACTGAGTCTATGATAGCCTGTGATGATAGCTTCTTTGATGAAGGTCAGATGTTAAGGAACTAATAAAATGACACAGCAGGTTCATATTAGTCTAGTCCCTGTTTCAACATAAATCTTTTTTCAACTGTTTGGCATGTACTTTGTCTCAATATAGAAATTATATAAAATTGTGGTGTTCCTTATTAAGATATCCTGTCCTTGTCTTTTTATATATTAATTACTCTTACCATAAAGTGTACATACATGTCTGTACATCTACATCTACATATTAGAGTAAACATTATAAACATAAGAGGTAACCTTCTTCTATAATGTTTTTGAAAATGGGTAGACCTGCATTTGTATTCAGAGTTTGATCTCAAACAATAGACTGACCATACCAACAATAGACTCCTTTTACTCGTTTTTTTTTCTTTTTTTTTTTTTTGCTTTCCTCTTCTTAAGTAATCAATGTGTAAATATGATTAAAGTATAGAAAGCAGCAGGAAATATTATTTGATTTTATCTAAAACCTGAAAATTTTACTACAGGTTTCTCTCTTTTTTCTCTTCTTTGTTCTACTCCCTGCTGAAAAACTGTCTTCTTTACTGGGAGAGCCAATATTTTGAAAAGTAGGAAATGAATTTAAATATCAATTTAAACATATTGGTTAAAGATACTGGGCTAAGACTAATGACAGTTTCATACAGTGTGAGTATATTTTTGTATTCATTATGTTTTGATTTAGTCTTCAAGAAAATACTAGAAGGCAATATCATTATACTGACATGCTGATTTTTTATTTTTTCAAAATAAATACAAGATAGAGAAGCAGTATGTGATGCACCAGTTATATGTAACATGCATTTAATTATGTGCTATTACTCTAGAAGGTATTCTAAACACAGAGTGTCCTTGCAGTTTTTATCACTGTTTAAGCATATTACTTTGTTCCTTTTCTTTACAGTAAGGCATTAGACTGGGAATTCAAAGTGGCAGTGGGTTCTCTTCACTGCTACACTACTGATGCACTAGGATCTTGAGTGAGTAGTTTTACCTATCACTCTCTGTACTGAGTACATATAATTCAGATATAATTTTCACTACCCTACCACACTGAGATAACTGTTCAGATACTGCACATGATATTCTTTAAATATTGACATTTCTGGAGAAATCTGTTTTACCAGTGCAAAACAGTTACCAGTGACAATATTGTTAATATTTCCCTTAAAACTGAATGCAAGATAGCAAGATGATACAGTGAAAGTACTGTAATGCTAAGTCCTTTTTATTTGCATCAAAGACCTTCCTGATTGGAATTTTTTGGATAACCCTTTAAAGGAACATACACATGTTGACCAAGAAGTTAGCTTATCACAGTGAATGTCTTACTAAAATAGACCTGGTCTTATGATTCATCTGTGCTATGAACAGTGGTAAACTTGCCTTATTGATAAATGCATGAATAATACCGTCATTCAATCTTTATTTGCGCTGCCTCATTTCTCTGTTTTCAGATCTCAGCTGTAAAATGCTGGCCTATGAAATGATGGCTGCTTTCCTGGGGAGATGGAGAACAATCAAAATTTCATAAAGGGGACACTTCAAAATGGGGAGGGTTTATGTCTGAGAGCAACTTTTAAGACAACAGCTCATCTCGGTTATGAAGTCATTAGAAGGTATGAACAGAGCACAAATTTATGACCTCTAAATGTTTTATCTTAGATTCAGGGCTTAGTGCTTCAGTTTGACTTGGAACATAGCAGCAGCTGAACATCATCTTTTCCTGTTATAGGTAGCCAGTGACAATTGGCTAAGCCTCTTGTACAAATAATATAATGAGAGAGATCTTGCCCCAGTTGTTTGCATACACAAGAGGAAGAGATGCAAGAGAGTGGAAGTGATTTCCTTTAGGTTACAAGATGGCTCAGTGGCCCAGCTAGAGTTCGACCCCACGCCTCCAGAGTGCTTGTGCTGAGTCCATACACGCAGCTCCCACATTAGCAGGCACAGATGCTGGGACAAAACTGCTTGATGGGCAGGGATGCGGAGAGTGAGTGAAAGCACAGTGCACTACCTGAGCAACTTTTTGTGCACACGCAGTACAACAGTTCACAAGTCAGGTGTAGTTTCGCCATCTTCACATCTGCTAAACACAATACTGAATTTCAACTCAAGACTCCAAGGTAACTTGTCTGCCAACATCAGCCACATTGCACAAGTATGTTTTTTATGAACTTGCACCTCTGCATTGTATGTAGAAAAGTTCTTTTGTCTATATTAAGCAGCTGTGTGGGTTCTAGTTTTCTACATTACTTTTGTCAGTTGTTTGATAAAACAGCTGTCTGTGTCTGAACCAGTGTTTTATACAAATGGTCAGGAACACATATATACAGATCCAGTGTAAGATCTGAACAATTCTTAAAATATTGGATACTTATTCTCCTCTTCTGGGTAGAGTCAGAAAATGAGATTAAGCCCATGTACAGCCATTCAACTGCAGAGTAATGTGCAGCAAATAAAATTAAGTCAATTTTTTGTCACTTTTCCCAGGTATATGAATTCTGTTTGGATTTTTCTCTAATGTATTTGTACTGGCAGATTTTATCTGAGTCTCTGAAAAGCATCATGGTGTTATAAAAACTGTGGATAAAACTATACAGTCCATGAGCTTGAACATCAGAACAACTTCGAATTTTTCATGCCTCTTCTTTTATTTTATAATGTAAATATGGACTAGATACAACGAAGAATTTCTAATTTCAATTTTATGACAACAATCATTTTGCCAATTAGTTGCTAGCACAAAAAGGAAAGCCATTGCAAAAGTATTATTTGAAGAAGATGATAAAAATTTGAAAGATAATTTTCAATGATGTGCCAAAAAATAAAATTATGTATAAAAGTTACTTTTGTAAAATTCTATGTGACAGGGAAAAAAAGACTTTTTTTTAAATAATATAATCTTCTATTTTGCCTTAGCTGGAGACAATTGCTATACTGAAAAATGTATAAATTATATAGTCAGGTAAGAGGCTGGAGAAAGAAAATATTATTTTCAATTTCTAGACATAACACAGGGAAAAATAAAAAATAAGTGCGAGACTTCCAAAGGAATATGCAGAACACAGATAGGAAATTGATAGCAAACTGCATTTGTCAAGGTAGTTTGAAAAATCCCACCTGATCCCATATGAAACTTTCGGTGACACAGTATATATATATATGAAAGTGATTTGCTTAACTTCCTACAGAAACCTATGGCAGAGGTAGGGATTTTGTTTCATCTATCAGAATGCCATGCTAGTGCCTTACTAGCACAAGTACAGTCTGTATTCATGTGAGTTCACAGAAAACTGATTTCTTTGCTATGAACACTCTGGTTTACAATGAAGGCTAAGTTTTGTTAGATGGATAAAAGTCAACACAGTCCATAAGCCTATTAATCATGGAATCAGACCTTCGAATAGTGCTCCTTGTGCACATACAGGGAATGAACGTAGCCCCATATGAATTTCTTGTGGGTATTCACTGATAATATGATATCTTTGGTCTCACATGCTATGATTAGACAGGGTTTCCTCTTTAAACGCTTTGACGTCAGAAGCTTAGTACATTATCTGCAAAACCTCTTTTAAAATAGACTTAATTTAGAAGGATAGGCTTTAGGAAGGAAATAGAAAGGGGGTGTCATTGGGAGGAGGTCTGAATCCTTAGCTTCAGAGCCAAATATTAATTTATTTTTTCAAATGCATCATTGTTTTTGAAGACCCTGTATCAAATCAAGAGTCCTCCACACACTGTTGCCTAAGTCTACGGCTCAAGAGAAACCATCCCCAGGCTGTAACACAGTCCATATGGCTGGCTGTTTGATGTGTGCTTAGTACTCCATTAGGGATTCTCGATTTGTACTTCTCAATCTGATTTCGATAAGACACAGGTTTCCTTTAGTTGCCTGACCTGGTGCAAACACATAATAGATTAATTCTATAATAAATTATGCTGGCAGTAAAGCTTTCTGGACCATTTTGCCTTTTAAGTTGCAATTTTTTTTTTATGTACCCATATAAAGCTGAACCAATGTTTCATTTGTAAGTCACTTTATGTATATACAGAACTACTTGAAGCTTGGGAATGTCATTTTGCACTGTGTGCATTACTTCTGAGTGTATTCCATTTTATTGTGTTTCTGGAGCTACTGACACATTCTGAAGAATACTAAGAGCTTTCTGAAACAACATTATGGCTAAAAATGTGCTGAACCACTATTCAGGAATCTTCAGCTGGTTTCTATCTTAAAGGTGGCATAACTACATTATGTGTATATGCAAAACTGCATTTCCATGAAGTCCATTATTACCTTCTATTTTTATGTATTGTTTTTACATAATACTGTTATTTTCAGCCACTAAGTTTCTTTTAGATTTATTACCTACTTAGCACTTTACATAGTTCTGCTGCCATTTCTGGATACTGTTGGTACAGAAGTAGTAAACTATGTTATTTTAGGCATTGCTGCTAGTCATAGTTGAGGATCTCAATGTGCTAGCCATCCTGCAAACCCAAAGCCAACATAAAGCAAAAGGTGACAGATGTGAGTAGAAGAACAAGGAAGTACAAAAAACCAATGAGACAAAATTCGTTAGCAATGCTGGCAGCCCACTGGGAATCTATTATTTAAGACTCATTTGTATTTTTAAAGGACACTATTAAGGAGAGCAGTGCAGGAGCCTTCCAGATATTTCCAGGCAATGCTCAGAGGCATAAGGGACAACATGAGAGAAAAGCACTGCAGTGTTTTTATATATGTTTGCCAACCGAGTGACAAAGACTGCTAATCTGTCAGCTTCTTCCACCTTTCCTTTTCAGGCTCATGAGCTCCATGGTATCTCTCTTCTTAGAGATAACCAGCCCCATTTCTTTACTTCACCTCAGGCCTTCTCACAACTAACTAAGATGGTATGGTAGGAAAAGTAAAAACATTGACAAAAGGATGACTGTTAATCAGAAGAAACAGAAAATATGCAACAAGCTGCAGTGTTTTGGTGTTCTTGTTTTGTTTCTTTATGGTCACATAACCTGTGAAGACACACCTACATAGGTGCTGCGTGATAAGACCATTCCACAAAAACTTAAAAACCACTGATCATGAAAACAAACACCCTACTGATTCATTAGCTGCCTACCAAGATTTATCTGAATACATTAGAATGATTCATCTATACCTTACAGGAAAGGATGGAAGAAGAGGAGAAAGCATGGAGTGAATGAAGGGGAGAAGGGGGCATTGTGGTTCCTGTGGAAGGACACAGAAAATGCAGATGTAGAAGAAGCGGAGATGGAATCTGAAGAGAAACATCTGAGCTATAGGCAAAGTATTTCAGGTGCAGATGGCATGAAACTTCAGGCACCCAGTAAGCAAGGAGGAAATGATGAATAAGGATAAAAAGAGAAAGCATTACTAAGAAAAGAAAGGGGGGGGGTGGAAGAGGTAGGGCATTAAAATAAGAAAATTGGAGAAAAAACAAAAGAATATTATAAAAAATAAGAAAGGAAAAAAATCTACCAGAGGAGAGCAAGAATCCAGCAGAATTAATGGGAAAAGACTGATGCCACATACTAAATATTTTAGGTTACTTATAATAAGCATGAGAGACAGAGGATTTCCTGAAATGCATGTAAACTTTTGATTATTAGAGACAAATAAAATTACATAAATCCAAGTACATAACTTCCCAATTTCCAAAAGAAAAAACATAAAGAGAAGCAAAATGTNGTTAATGTCTTTATAACCAACTGAAATTATCTTTTCCCCAGATGGAAGTGCTTTTTGTGTATTGCCCAATAGCTTTCAGAAAAGTTTGGCTTTTCTTATTAAATAACATGTTTCTTTCTTATTTGGTCTTAAAACAAAGCCTCAGTCATCATTACAAACAAAAGGACACTGGCTGGCAATAATAGGGAAGGATTTTTTGTAAATCACTTAGTAAATTCATGCAGGTAAAAGAATGCTGGGAATATTCATTACAAAGTCCCAATCTTACAAAAATGTCATTTTGTGTGTGAGTAATCCCAGTGAAGCCATGGTATTCATCCCAGTACAGAGATTTGTGCAGAGGCAATAAAAATGCNGTGCAGAGGCAATAAAAATGCTTGCACAAGTTTTTTTTTTTCATTCCCACTATCTAAAAAAAATCCCAGAAAGTGCTACTATACATGGCATCTCTCCAATATAGATCATTATTACTTGCATTGATTAGATTAAATTGACTTACTTTTCAAAGTAACTGGATAGATATTTATAGTACTGAATAGATATAACTAAACAGATACTATTCCCAAGTTTCATGTATTCAGGCATACTTTGACAATTAATTCTAAACTTCAGCAGTGTTGTCTGATGATTCAGCAGACTTATAGGCAGATGATTACCTGTGAAAAATTACTTTTCTGTCCTTCATCATCCACATTCTCAGCTTTGTTCACAACCGCTCTCTTCAAGATGACTTTGTATTGTGCTTGGAAAGTCACCAAGTGAAAGGAAAGAATAATCGCTTGAACAGGATAGTAAAAAATAGAAATTCTTTCATTACTGTGATTCTTGAGTGTTAGATATTGAGATGGAAAAAGCTGATGAGCACTTTCAAAAATCCAATTTAATTTTCTTGAATGTATAAAATCAAGGAAACACACACAGTAGCAGACTTTTAATTAAAATAAAGATTCATTTAAGTATGTGGGGTAGTTAAACTCTATACTAGTTGAGGAGTCCAACCACTGGAAAGAGTTCAAAATTATCATTACAATGGACTTCCTGACATGGTGTATGAGACGAGAGCTTGTGAAATCTCACCTCCTACATCTAAGTTAAATATTTCTGTATATTTAAGAGACCTTAGTCTGATTCAATCCTGCCTAAAATGAGCACCTAATGAAGTCATAAAATAGCATATTAGTCATTCAAACTCTCCATGGGGAGGGGAGTGACTGTCTCCACCGACCCTGTTAGGAAGCTAGGGCAGCTATCTCAAAGCTTCTCAGCTT